>JAABLK010001162.1:0-10442 GCA_012295415.1 Phytophthora chlamydospora | reverse complement strand
CCTGTAACACCGAAAGGTTTTGACCTCTCTGGGACTGCAACGAGGGTTGTCTCGCGTGGGCAAAACCCAACGCCACACCCCGGTATGGGCGTCAGTCAACGTCTTGTCCGACGAAGTGAGGTCGTACGTGCAACAGTCCAAGCAGTGGCAACGCGAGCTGATGCAGAGCCGTCAGCCACGTCAAGGGTCTTACGGCGGCCAGGCATCGACGGCCGCTGCCGTCTCGACTCCTCCTCCGCCGGCCAACCCTTCGCATGGTAGTGCTCGTCCGTTTAGTGGTATCCGTATGGAGGATGACGATCGGACTCAAACCGGTGTGCCTATCTGTGGCCGCTGCAACTACCGTGGGCATGGGCGAGCCACCTGTAAAAGGCAGACCATGACCTGCCGCGAATGCAACCAGTTCGGGCACATTGGAGTGGAGTGTGACGTTCCCCGTAGAGGATACGCTGGAGCGAGCGCTGGGGTCGGTCCGAGACGCCCCCGTGGGTGCCTCTTTTGCCATAAGGAAGGTCATTACGTGGCCGACTGCCCCGACATAGCTGCTCTACGCGCAAGGCAGCAAGCCGATCAAGAAGGGGTAGCTTCGCAGAACTGAAGATGGCAAGAGGAAGGAGGAAAGAGGGTCGCCTCTTCCTCTAGTCAAGCGAACGACCCGGGGTCAAACCGTGACCGATTGCTCTCGCGAGAAAACAGTGCTGCGGTGGAAGCCGGAAAAAGAGAGGTGATGGGAGATGACAAAGACGAGCGAGTCGAAGGGGGAGGCGAACTCGCGGAAGCCGATGAAGGAGAAGTACTCGCGGTAGTTGAACGAGGGGAAGCTGCGCGTGCTGCAGCGAACGAGAACGACTCGCCGGTGGCGAGGGGGGAGAAACCGGCTGATGGTGCTAGGGGGTGCGTTCAAAGTGTGGACGAGGAGCGAGGACGAGATTCTCGAGGGATTGGGGATGGCACCGACGTAGGAGGAGAGGAAGATGTGGTGGCAGTGATTGCGGAAGCGGGAGCTACGGCTAGAGGGGCCTTGAGTGAGGGCCTGCGGAAGGAGGAGAATGGGGAACCTGCTGTAGACGATGAGCGCCTGAGGACGTCTGTCGTGAAGGAAGGAGACGGGGAGAGTGGCGGCCTTGAGAGCGAGACTGGTGAAGGACCTATGCTAGACGGTCTGTCAGAGGACGGTGAGACGAGTGACGGTCAGTGCCACACAACGGTGACGGACATACGATCTCGTGAGGCGGTTCCTGATGCCAACGTAGTGGAGAGAGAGACCGAACTACCTGCTGCTTCAAGTGGCAAGCGCGAGTGGATAATAAAACCGCTTTTGGAGTCGTACGCGTTGGAGGTGAACGAGATAGTGGGTAAGAAGGACGATACACTGGAGTCGAACGGGGATCCGAGTGAGGGGGGCGATGAGTCGGTGCCCTCTACCCCACGAGTGAGCTCTCCAACCAGTAATAGCGAGGGAGCGGGGCCGGGGGCTGCGGGGCCGCCGTCCGAACGAGAGAAGCTCTTCACGGACGCAGAATTGGACGCTTTGGAAAAGCGTGCTTCCGTGCCGTGCCCCTGTCCGACGAAATTGGGGGTATTCGAGGAGGCTGAGGAGTATGATAAGGAGCTGGAAGACCGAATCTTCCCCCTCGACGAACTCGAGCTCAAGAGCCGAATGAAGGAGAATGCGGAACTGAAGCGTGAGCCCACCATCGAAGAAATGTCAGTGGTTCTGGGGCTGCCGACCGAAGTGCTGTCTCGGACGAAGGCCGTCACACCCGGTGGGATGAGTTCGTCCGAGTACTGGAGGGAATGGTTTGCGACAACGTTGGAGCAGTCCGCCGAGGCCAAGAAAGCCAACCGAGACTTTCGCGGTGCTGAACCGGTGCAGTTTGGTGGCTCGAGTGAAGTTGTTCGGGAAGATTTCGGGCTCGCCCCAGCGGAAGGGACGGTGGACGCGATGACTACCGTGAGTGGCGACGTCGAAAGCAGTCATGACGAAAGGAAGAGTAGTTTTGTGTTGACAAAGAGGACCCCTGAGGAGGCCGAGGAGGAACTACGAGCCAACGTCTGCGATAACATCGTCCTCCCAATCGAGGACTCGACCGAGCGATGTGATCGCGTGGCCGTCATGGTGGCTGAGGACCCGGTGAGAGATGAGCGAACGGAGAGGACGGTAGCCCGCCAAGCGGTGCTGCGGTGGCTGCATGAGGCGAAGGAAGCCGGCTCGCCGTCGACGAGACCAACCGGTGTGTCACCCCCGGAAGGAAGGCCGACTCCGCTGAGAGATAAAGTGCCCGAGCTGGACTTTGAACAGCTGCGTCTACTCGTAGATCAAGTGGCCGGCGATAGGGGACTGGAGAACTACGACTGGCCCCGACTGAAGGAATGGACTAATCGTTACTACGCGGCCAACGCGGCCGAGATGTGGACGAAGCTGTGTGACCGGGTGGGCTCCTGTCGTTCAAGGAGTGCTAGGAGACGACGTGGGGGGCTCAAGAAGACCGTCTGCTTTGATTGTTCGGCTCTTTACGGCCGTCACGCTGAAGCCATCGGCCGAGCCGAGTTCCGACCTGAGAGTGACGCAGACGCTTCACACTATGTGTCCGTGATCCGGCCAATGACGGGACTCCCCGAGAAGAAGGATCGCCGTGGGTTAGCTGAGATTGCCTCAGTCAGCCTGCCGAATGGCTTCTGTACTCGTATTGACGGGGAGGGAGACGATGTTCCTCTCGTGGTGAAAGGCGGTAAGCGAGTAGTTTGGCGGTTTTGAGGCTGTCTCGAGTGGGTTCATTGACTGCCTCCCCTCGAGATTTCTCGCCGACACGGGGGCGACGCTCAGCCTCGTGGACCGACTGGTGATCAAGCGGTTGGGGAGGGCTACCGAGCCTTTGCGGCCGTATGACGGTCTAGTCCGTAGCTCGTCCGGTCATAGGCTGAGAATTCACGGTTGGATCAGCTTGCCGATTCGTCTGGGCTCTCTGGAAGCAACGCTGAGCTTGTTAGTGGCGGAAGGTTTGAATGTGGACGCCATTCTGGGCGTCGATGCCCTCGGTGCCTTCGGCGCGGTCATCGATGTGGCCGAGCGTGCTATGACCCTGAAGAAGACCGGAGAGGCGTTGTCTCTGGGGGTCACGGTGGTCCATGAAACCTTCATGGCCTCGATGGCGGCATCCGTGCGATTGCCTCCTGGAGGACAGGCCCTCGTGATGTCGAACGTGCTGGGTGAGGTGGAGAACAAGTCTATTGTGATGGTGGACGGAGCTCTGGGCTTGACCCCTACCCTATGTGTGGCGCGCTCTCTTGGTACGGTAGAAGACGGTCAGGTTGTGACGGAAATCTGCAACGCCTCCCCAGAGGAGTGCTGGGTTCGCCGCGGAACCATCATTGCCTCGGCTTCGGTGATTCCCGAGACGGCTTTTCAGCCGAGAGACGCTGGATCCGGGGAAGGGAGCCCTGAACCCGCAAAGACGGCGGAACCGGTTGGGCCTGGTACCTGTATTGGAGAGAAGGCGCTCTCACTGAAGGAGGAATTCGAAGAGGGTGTGGGCGAGCCGGTTAAGGGGCACAAGCCGACAATCCCGCCCGACAAGGTCGAGTCATGCGACCCCGACTTCTCGGAGTCTTTGCTGACAGCGAAGCAGAAGGCGCTCTTTCGAGGTGAATTAGAGGCGTTCGGTGATCTCTTTGTGGATTCCTCAAAGCGTCCTGGGAGAACGGACCTGCTGAAGTTCCACATTAACACCGGCGACAGTGCTCCGATCAAACAGCAACCGTACCGGGTCTCAGTGGCCGAAGGAGATGTCATGGAGGCGGAGATCGACCAGTACCTGGACTTGAAGTTGATCCGCCCGTCGAACAGCCCGTGGGCGAGCCCCGTTCTAATGATCCGTAACCCGGATGGGGGGATACGCTTTTGCATAGACTATCGGAGGCTGAATGCTGTCACGGTTAAATACTGCTACCCGATGCCGCTCATTGACGACATCCTCGATGTTTTGGGTGGGGCGTGCCTATTCTCGACTATGGACATCGCTTCGGGCTACTGGAACGTGCCCATGGACGAGAGCAGCATCGCCAAGACTGCGTTCACTAGCAAGTTCGGCCTCTACGAGTGGCTCGTGATGCCATTTGGACTGTGCAATGCGGTCTCCGCTTTTGAACGGTTAATGGAGATCGTGTTAGTTGACTTGAAATGGCGTGTCTGCCTTGTCTACTTGGATGACTGTGTGATCTTTAGCAAGGACTTCCCGTCGCACTTGGTTCGCCTGCGGCAAGTGCTGTCCCGCTTCAGGAAAGCTGGCTTCAAGCTCAAGATGCGGAAATGTCACTGGGGAAGGAGTCAAGTCGCGTTTTTAGGACATATCGTCACCCCCTCAGGCATCCTGCCGAACCCGGAGAAGGTGAAGGCGGTGATGAATGTGCAGCGGCCCCGAGACGTGCATGGCATACGGTCCTTCTTGGGCCTTACGAGTTATTTCCGGCGCTACATTCCTGGCTACGCTTTGATCTCTGCGCCCTTGGAGAGATTGAAGATGAAAAAGATACCGTTCCAGTGGAATGAGGATTGCGAGACTGCTTTCTTGCAGCTGAAACGGGCTTTGGTAAATCCCCCAATTCTTGTCTATCCCGATCCCAAGAAGCGCTTCCGGTTGTACGTGGACGCTTCCCGGTATGCTGTAGGTGCCTGCCTGATGCAGGAAGTTAACGGTCGAGATCGTGTGGCTTACCAGCTCTCAAAAGAATTGGATCAATAAGCAAGACGGCATCTCGGAGATCGAGTGTTGGGGAGTGGTGTGGGCGACAAGGAAATTCCGTTGTTATTTGGATCGTAGAGAGTTTGATATCTACACTGACCACCAGGCGCTGACGTGGATTTTCAGCCCTGGCAACCGGACCACCAACTCGAAGTTGGCGCGCTGGGCTATGGAGCTTTCTAGCCTCCAGTTCAAGATACACCACAAGCCCGGGACGAGCATAAGCCACGTGGATGGGCTGTCACGGTTGCGAGTAGACCAAGTGAACGTGTTGAGTATGGACGACCTCCTGAATCCGAGCGGTCCGGAGGAGGCGGAGGTTCCTGAACCGGTTCAGGCTGGTGAAGCTGGCCGACGGTTGGCCAGCGGAGGGCTCACTTTCGGTCGGGGAGCCATCCCAGGACGCTGATAGCGACGGATACGAGTTCTCGGACTTCGACCCCGACTCCGGCGAGGATGTTGAAGAGGGCGAGGGGACCCCGGATCCGCTGGACTTGCAGAACACGACGCCCACGGAGGAGGAAGAGGCAGAAGCCGCCCACGAAGCGACGAACCCCGTGTCTCCGGTCGACTTGTTCGGATTGGACGTTGAGCAGTTCAGGGTGGAGCAGCGGAAGGTCTCGTGGATTCTGACCTTGACGGCCTTCTTGGCGAGCGGAGCCCTGCCCATGGATCTTTATCTCCGGGCTCGAGTAGTGAAAATGGCTCCGATGCACGTCGTGTCAGAAGGGTTATTAATGCGACGAGTGCATCTACCGGCTCGTGTGGGTCCTGCTCGAACCATTGCCGTCCCGGTAGTCCCGTTACCGTACGTGAATACGGTGCTCCACTTCTGCCATGCGGACTTTTGTCGTCACACCTCGGCCTGACGAAGACGCTGGACAAGGTGCGCCGTCATGCCTACTGGCCTGGCTGGCGCAAGGATGTCAAAGAATATTTGAGAGAGTGTCGGAAGTGTGGAGGCGGAAAGGGTCCCAGGCCTTGGACTTCAGGTCGAATGCAACGGATGCCTGTGGCTGACTTAACCGGACCGTTTTCCCTGCTAGTAGTGGACGCGGTTGGACCGCTCCCTGAGACGGACAGAGGGAACAAGTACATCCTGGTTTTCGTTGACTATTTCACGAGGTGGGTAGAGGCGTTCGCCGTGGACCGGCTGGATTCCCTGACATTCGTGGATACGATGGTTAATGGAGTGGTGGCCCGGCACGGTGTGCCGTCTCGCCTATTGAGCGACAATGGTGGGAATTTCTCGTCCGACATGGCCAAATCATTCTATCAGACCTTGGGCATTAAGAAGCTTTTCGGGGCGGCCTACCACCCTCAGACACAGGGCCTGGTAGAGAGGATTAACGGCGCGTTGATAGGGATGCTGAAGATGCACGTGGATGAGGCCCAAACGGACTGGGATGTATATTTGCCACGCGTCTTGTTCGCTTATCGAACTTCCTATCATGAGGCCCTGGGAGATACGCCATTTTTCTCTCTGTATGGGCGCGACCCAACGCTTCCGTTGGATGTAGCCTTCCTGAACTTGGGAACTAAGTGGCGAAGCAATGAGGTGGCCCAGTATCGCCGGGAACTATACCGTTCTCTGAAGGAGTCGCGTCATTTGGTGGAAAAACAGCTACTTAAAGCTCAGGACCGTCACGCTCAGTGACTACAAGGGCAAGTAGAGGTGAAGTACGAGGTAGGAGACCCGGTGTGGGTCTATCAGTTCTTCCGTGCGCGGAGAGGGGAGAACCGAACCAAGAAGCTGGCCTTTGCATGGCACGGTCCTTACCGTGTCGTTGCTCGGGTTGGTGCTAACACTTACCGGATTGAGATACCCTCCCATCCCGATAAGGTCGTCCCCGTGAACGTGAACCGGTTGAAACGGTTCAAGGGCCAATGGACTCGCCCATTTTTTGATGAAGTGCCAAGTGGAACAGATGAAGACGGAGAGGAGGACGGGCCTTTGGAAGAGGAGGATCTACCTGCATCGAGCTTCGTCGAGCGCCGAACGGTAGGGCGCGAAGACACGATCCTGGCCGGAACCACGACCCCTTTGCTGGAAATCGTTGCGAAACGGAGAGTGAACCGTGCGGTGGAGTATCTCGCCCTAGCTACTAACTACGAGACGTTTTGGCTGCCCCGGGCAGCATTGATGCCCGAGTATCGTGGAATTCTGAGAGCCTTTGAGGCAGCTGAACGACGAAAGCAACGTCTCCCTGCGATGCGGCAGAGTGCTCGACTTTTGGAAGCCAATGCCGAGGTGGACGACGAGGAGTTGCTAATGGTGTAAGAGGCGAATGGAACGGTTCTTGGGTCATGAAAGTCACAGTCGCGGTTGTGGAGGAAAAGGTGGGCTCAAGAATGATTCTTGGAGATCAGTTGCGTGTGTGGATATTTTGTATTTTGTTTGAATTTTTACGAAAGGCGCGAACGCTATTAAGAGAATGGAAAAGAGAAGTGTTTTTCGTGGGCTATGCTGGGGAAGAATTACGGTTGCTCGGACTTGCGGCGGCGGCGGCGAGCTACTTTGCGGACGAGTCATCCCGCTAGGTGTCTTGGGCTTGAGGCGGGGGAGGCTTCTCTTCGTCGTTGTCTGCGTTGCTACCCTGGTCGTTGTCCTCGGAACCGCTTGCGTTGGTCTTGGGATCGTCGTTCTCGTCGTCGTCGCTCCCAAAGCTCGGGGAGGAGCGTCGTGGCCTTGCGCTTTTGGACGTAGTGTGGGCCTCCTGCCGTGAACGGCTGAATTGGAGCCGACGGTCCCAAAATGGTGCAGAGGCCGTCGAGCTGGTAGTCGGAATCGCCGCCACGCTTCTCCGCCTCCTTAAATGGACGGTTGCCGTACATGGCCACGCTTTCGTTGGCGTTGAGGAGCGCTATTACCTCTTTCTGCACTTTGCGGAGCGGTAGGTTGGCGAGCAGGCCCTTCCAGGGGCCGACGTTGCGGTTGCCCACCCAGCTGGAACGGTGGTCCACGTTGCTGGTGATGTCAATGACAATCCTGGCCAACGCTCGATCCGAAAGACGCAGATGAGAGGCCCGGTTGTAGTCTAGCGCTTGGCTCTGCTCGAGCAGCTCCGGGATCGACGAGTACCCGTCCGCGTCCACGCGATCCGGGTCCAGGGCACGCTTGATCTTCTGGGCGTAAAGCGCGGGGCGTCGCTGAAAAGCTTTGCCAGGTTGCCGGGCTGCGGGTCGTCCTTGTGGTTCTTGGCAGTCGCCGAGTGCTTGGCGGGCTTTCCACCGAGCCACATGAGACGGTCGTGAAGACCGTTCTCGAACAGGTCAAGAAACCCGAAGTAGCCAAATTCCTCGATGTTCCGACTAAGGAACCGAAGACGCGCCTGGACGGCTCGACCCTTCTGCTGTCGGCGGGCGTCTGAGTCCATGGCAGGGGCGTACAAGGCGAGCAGGAAGAAGAGGGCCCGGTAGCGCATGATGAAGCGCCAGTGCTCCAAGTACAGATCCTCATGTTCTTGCGGGTCGTACCAGGCCCTCTTTCCCGTCCACGGATAGGCGAGCTGTGCCGGTGTCTGGCCCTTGGCGGTAGCCTGGCGCTCGAGCTCGCTGAGGTCATCGATCACCTTTGGGGGCGTGCTCGGTGGGACGTCGAACGGGAGCGACGCCGCTTTCTTGCGCTTCTTGACCGGTGCAGCCTTGGTCGAGCGGAGTGGAAACCTTTTGCTGCCTCTCTTGGTACGGACCGAGGCGGCCGACGGAGCAAACATCTCGTGCTCGGCGGGCTGGCCAGCGCGCATGGCGGCTGGGGCCGGCAACAGCACCACCGCCTGCGTCAGCGTCGCTGGCGTGTCCGACTCTTGAAGAATGGCGCTGGCGGCCAAGTCATCCAACGCATCGAGTCCTTGGGACGCCTCGATGGCGGCCAGAGTGTGACGGACGCGGGCCCAGAAGTCCACGAGAACTTGGAGCTGGTCGTCAGCGACAGCATCGTCAGTTCCCTCGTCGAGGCGAGCCCGAAGCCTCTGGGTTGGTGTGGGCGGAGTCGCTGGCGGGTTGCTCTTGGCCTTGGTCATGTCGCGCCGAATGTGAAGTGAGCGGTTCGACGCAGAAAGGAAAATGGGCCCCGACTGTGGAGGCGGTTCAACTCTCTGGGTCTCTTTGCCTCAAGTGCCGTGATGGGTGTGATACGGTGGTCCAATACCGTTTCTCGGAAATGTCCATGCGGTAACGGCTAGAGCCGAATCTTTAAGGGCTCCATTTTGTCTCTTCCTGGCTTGGCAAGAGAAGGTGGAGCGTCATTTGTGGCGCTGGCGAATGCGAGTCGCCCCATGATACGCTGTGGCTCATTTCAGGACGCCGTGAATCCTCTATATGACTAAAGACGATGGCAAGCGAGGTGAATTCTCCCGAGCAAAGAAGACGTTCCTGCGAGAGACTGGATGAATGAAAGGAACGAGGGCTTCGTGTTGACGCGCGACAGTCGGATATAACCACCGGTGCCGGAGGCTACGCTCGGGAATCGCTGATCAAAGAAGGCGGAAGCGGAGTCGGCGCCCTCAGGGCTCTCATTTTTCATTTTACCTCCTGCTTCGACAACTGCTTGCGATCTCGTTCAAGATGTGGCCTACGCTTGATGACGCCGTGACGATGGTCTACACTTCCCTGGGGCTTTGTGCGCAGCACTGGCCGGTGCTGGTGTGGTTGGCCTGCGGGGCCTTATGGTGGAGCATCACTTCGCCCTTGAGGGGCATCGCCGTTCGTCTGTATGAGGCCGTCGGGCTTTCGCTGTACAAGTGGACGGGTCTCTCCAAGGCGTGTCTCCACCGATATCGGAGCTACATCCTTAGCCCTGCTGTGATGGGACTGTCGTCGCGCTCAAGGTTGTGGAAGACCTTCGAGGCCGTACTTGCCACTCCCCTGGTAATCTTGGAGAAGCGCCGTGAGCACGAGCACGGACTGGGGCGCTTGCTGTACAAGTGGATCGACGCCGTGCACGCTTTCTGGTGCGTGTACTTGCCGGAGACAACCGTGTTCGTGTGCACTTCTATCGCTAAGTACTGGCACGGTTTACGCCTTGAGGGCCGACGGACTGTACTGAGAGGGTTCACGGTGTTTAAGATAGCGTGGTCGGTGACAGCCCTGCTCTTCTACTAAGTGGTCTACGCGACCCTGTTCGTCTACGAAACTGTCGAAGCTTTGTGCTTCGGTATGGTAGGAGTGGTCGCCCTCTTGGGTGTGATCAGCAGTACTGGAGTGCAATACGATGGCGCCGGCGATGAGGGCGTGGAGTTGTGGAGTGATATGGCCCTTGATGGACGAGTGATTCGTTTCGATGGAGCGGTGCTGTTGATTGCGATGCTGAGCCGAGTCTGGCGTTGGTTTGAGGCCTGTGAATCCTCTCCCTGGCAACGGGTGACTAGCGAGTATGAAAAATGGCTACAAGAGATGGAAGAACGAGAACAGGCCGAAAGACTATCGAAGGCGTTCTGGGGAGACGAGGAGGTCCCTGCTGGCTTCAGTCAACGGAAGGTGAAGACGCTGAGCGAACTACGAACTGCTCAAAGAGCCCTTCAGGCGGAACTGCGGGCTGCGGAACGACTGGAGGCTCGGCGAGGACGCCGAGCTTCGGTCGGGGAGGATGTCCAGAGTCCCCTTGGCGGTCAGCGTCTCGGATACGGTTCGGGGCTCTTGCACGGTAGCGGAGTTTAAGATGACGCGCTCCTCCTCGGCTCCTGAAAGGCCTAAGGCGGT
>JAABLK010001161.1:0-10461 GCA_012295415.1 Phytophthora chlamydospora | reverse complement strand
CAGAGACGCCAGGCGTCTGTTGTGGTTAGCGCGTTAACGCTTCCTCAAAGCCAAGGTGCGTGTGACTCCCGTCACAGTACAGGCATTCGGTACTGCTGAAACCGCGTTGTAACCGACGAAAGCAAGCGGAAAGGGGGGCGATTAGGTAGGACTAGGACAATGCATCGTCATTAATGCAGGAGTGGTGTTGGCCGTGGGTTTGACCCCTCGCCCTTGGCGACAGGGCAACAGCAGCCATCGACTCGAAGGGATCTCGCCGACGACAGTGTTGGACAAAGCTCACGAGAACGTCAGGACGAGTGCAGACAAGCGTTCGCGCGAAGAGCAGGACAGTTTGCAGAAGCTGCAGCAAAGAGCGGCGGAAGTGAAGGAAAACTTTGAAGACGCCTGGGATGTAGACGTCGATCATAGTGGCGTCGATACTCAAGTACAGGCGGCTGTCGAGATCGTGAGGGACATGCGCGGCGCTGACCTGTATGCTTACGACTACGAGTGGCAACGTCATGAGAAAGAAAATCATGCGCACGCTTGCGGAGGACGCCAAGCAGGTAGTCGGGGAGAATGTCCTGTACCCGGGTGGAACGGTCCCGCGCCAGCAGGCGGGTCGGGTACGACGGTGGACGGATCAGGCCTGCGTGGTGTGGAGTACCTCGTTTAGCACGCCAGTTCGGTCTGCGGCCTCCGGCTTGGATGGCCGCTTCCCGAAAGATGGCGCTAGTTCGTGATCGAAGCGCGGGGCGTGAAGAGCTGGAGTTCAGCGACCAAGACTTGGTGGCGGCCGGGACGAACGGCAGGACGACCAATAGGGCTTCGTCGCTGAGTTGGCGATGGGGTAAATCTTTACAGGACAGGTGGCATGCAGTGGGCGTACTCAGGCGGGAGTATTGCTCATGGGGAGCGAGGTGCGCTGCGGACGCGCGAGTTGTGTGCTCAGTAGTAAATCTTCCTTAAGCCAGTTCAGTCAAGAACGCTAACAAGAGTTTATTCTTTTCGTTACAGTGTTTCTGGTGCTAGCCTACCACTCAGTTCTCTTCAACAGACCCGCAGCTACACGTCCCAACGACTTAGGAAGGGTGCGCGACACAAAACAAGTTCAATTGAGGCATGAAGGGCCTCATCATAAAGATCTGTACACCACGCACCTCCTGGAGGAGCTGATAACACCGACAAGTGGCGGGCTCTGCGGAATCGAAACGGCCAAGTGGTCGAATTTTGCGGGTTTCAGGTCACCCCCTTCTCAAAATTATACCGAAAGTCACCGAACAAACACCAAAAATGGAGTGTTCTTTCCGTGGTAGCAGCGTGCTCCTTTTTGGTCTCACGAAAGGGTTATAATCCTTTATCACATTTTAATGGCGGTTTCAATGACCCCTTCCCGTTAGTCTTTAAATGGTTTTATGGGGGTTATGGGAGGCACCCAATGGACACAAGGATCCAATACACAAGGACCATCGGCAAACCAAAGGCCATCGGCAAACCAAAGGCTGGAATAGAAAATTATTTTGTTTTTTGTGTGCAGCCGCCAAGAGTCACCAATCCAATAGTCCGCAAAACACTATTCATTACCCTGGTAGATCTGCCAAATGGCGAGGTGGCGAGCAGGCTTCATGTTGCATGGTGCTCTCTTCTGGGTGCTCGTCGTTCTAGGATTCATCGCTCAAGAGGTTTACAGTACGTCAGTAGCAGACGACTGGTACTCGTCCACTCGCTGTCATGAAGGTTCTTCGTCTACCACCTGTCGGAACTACGAACGCTGCAAAGCCACCCACCGCTGCGCGCGAGGGGACGAGGACTACGAGATCAAGGCTGCCTCTTTGAAGAGCTTCGCGAGGCAATTTGGCGGCGGAAACCGAGAGCAAATCGCACTCATGAACGATTTCGAGGACTGGAAGTCGGGTACTCATCACTGGCGATTTCAGTCGAAAGGGAATAGTTCTACTATCAGCAGCGACAGTGAGGACAGCATGAAGGAGCCGAGGGGGTGGATTGGATGGGACACCTTCAGTTTCCCCGTGATCGGGTCGCTGGAGCTCGCTTCGGGGTACCTGGTCTTCGACACGGATCGAGCCGAACTTCGGGGTGACGTCCAGCTGAATGGAGTCATTGCGACGACACGGCTTGGCGGGACGGCAGTGGCAGTATTTAACTTTATGACGGTATATCTCGGCGCTAACGTCCGCGTTCGCTTTCAAGGACATCGAGCTGTCGCGATCCTGAGTCGCAGTAGCTTCATCGTGGACACGGAGCTGCATGTTCGACCAGGTACGCTGGGCGGCTTCCCTGGAGGAGGCTTCATCGGCTCTGGTACGAGCTTTCCTGGTGCGAATAATAACCAGAATGGGCCAGGGAGTTCCAATGTGAGGGTGTACATCAAGACCCTGTCGACGTGGGCCAAGCACGCGCCGGAAGTGCAGGAAATTGAGACGTCCGCTGCCGTCGGCCAGAAGGTGCAAGGACACTTCGTACTGCGTTACCCGAGCGCTAGAAGTTTGGGTTTGAGCACCGAGTCGATTCCGTACGATGCAAGTGCTTTGGATGTGCGGCGTCGACTGGAAACTGCGTTCCCGGACATCGGAGACTTGAATGTCGAGCGAGATGACACGCTCGAGCAAGTACCGGAGATCGGCCGCTTGTGGCGCGTCACGTTCTTGACAGCAGTGGGGAACGTCCCTCAACTTCAGGCGCAAAGTTTTCTTTCCGGCCTGGAGTCGAAGGTCGTCACGCGCACGCTAACCAGCGGGAATGAACTAGCAGGATCCTTTCAGCTGAGCTTCCTCGGCAGTGTAACTCGCTGGCTGGCCCACAACATCTCGGCTGATAAGCTTCAAGAAGCTCTGTTGACGGATCTACCAGCGCTAATTGACGCTCGAGTGGCGCGCACGGACGCAAAAGACCAGTGCTGGCAAGGATCCACGCTCGCTGATCAAACGGCTAGCTCGTCGATCCTGGTGTTCGATCCGGACGTCGACCCAGGACTCTATCGATCCTCGGAATGGCAAGTGCCGGAAGATGAGCTCACAGAAGTCTCTGATAACACGAAAGCTTATCCCGCAAAGCGCTGTCGATCTGGACGTGGGGCTGGTGGAGGGTTCGTGTGGAAGCTACAGCTTTGGACGACGGAAGGGAACGTGATATCCATGACGCCAACGGCTAGCACCATCACGGAAGTCGCACCACCTGCAGCTTTACAAGTAGATTACTCCAATCTTGAGGGACTGGAAGCGAAGGCTGAGGTTGTCGACTCGCAGTGCTTCTCGCTTGCTTTTGGGGGGGCTGGAGCTTCGTTCGTAAGCTCTGGAGGCGCCGGATATATGAAAGGCTCGCCCTGGGTGGCTCCTGCCTATGCCGACAAGCTAGTGACGGACCTCTTGGGAGGCAGTGGAGGTGCTGGCGGTGGACAGGAACCATTCGATGTATTTCCAGTAGTGCAACCCACACAAGGTGGAGCTGGAGCTGGCGCCATTTTGCTGGCAGCGATCAACGACGTTCTCATCGGCCCCAACTCGATCATCTCAGCTAATGGTGGGGATGGAGGCTCTGCGTATACTCCAGGTGGTGGCGGCTCTGGCGGCTCCGTGTTGATAGTAAGTGGTGCTGCAGTGTCCCATCATGGCGTACTGGAAGCTCTGGGGGGCCATGGAGGCCATGAGTTGTCTGCCGGGGGCGTTGGTGGGGGAGGAGGGGGGAGTGGAGGTCGGATCGCCATCTACGCGCAAAGCTATTCGTCTTGGGGAGACGGTAGTCTGCAAGTAAGCGGTGGATCCTCCCCTGATGTCTTACGAAGCGGAGGTCGCGGCTCAGTGTACGTCAAGGTTCGCACAGAGCTAGCCATGCGCATTGACTCCTCAATGGGAGCTGCAGCGACGGCCAAGTCACTCCTTGTACACGGCAGCGAACGCTATACCAGTGGCTCGTCGTATTTATCATCCGAAGCGAACCAAGTTTCACGCAATGGACCACGTTTCGTGCTTGAAAAGCCCAGTAAGCCCACGCGCATCTCGTACTTCGTTCGAGTCGGCAACGTCGAACAAGGAACGCTCGCTACAAACCGCGGCGCAGTCTTCGGAATCCACGGGGGCGACACAAGTCAAGCCACTGACGAGATCATGATTTCCATTGCGCTCGTGGACGGGAACTTCGCACATGAGGCCAACACTTTCCAATGGCCACGACACCTTTTCCAGGAGAAGGTGCAGACGGACCGATGGTACAAGCTGGACTTGACATTGGATTGGGAAGCCCGTACGTACTCCATCCGCCTCAACGACGTGCTGAAAGTGAACGCCACTGCGTTTCAAGGTGAAAGCGTCACTGCACTAAGCTTGAACAACTTCCACGCCATGTCGACGTGGTGGGATGAAATTTACGTGGGGAACGACTATCTCTTGGGCTTCTCGTGTCCCTGGATCCGGCAAGTGATGGACGCAGACGCCGCCGGTGAAAGTGACGGCGCCCTTCTCACAACCAGGCGCTCGTGGCGGAAACTGTGGGCTGAAAGTTTCCAGACACCGACGGCCACAACGTACCACCCGATGGTTCACCACGAAAGCCACGTATCAAGGCAGGAGGCGTACGAGTACGACAACAACGGCATTATCCCGTTTGACGGCGTGCCGCATCGAGCGTTTTTCAACGACGTGAGAGAGCAGGAGAGCGAGAGTTTGGATCAAAGCAGCTACGACGAGCGGCAGGCCGAGAAGTTGACGGGAGACAATAGCGAGGAGGCTCTTTCATACGCGGAGCTGCTGACAATCGAGGGGCTTCCGCTTGATAACTTGATCGTTGAACCTCTCGAGACTGGCATTGATTGGGAAGCGCAGCTTGGTGCTACCAGTGCGAGCACAGCGACGCCAGAGCCTGCTGTTCCTCCTCGTCCAAGCGTGTACTGGTACTCGGAAGTGTTTGATGTCAGCACGGGGCGAGGTGGCATTGGAGCCTGCTCTACTCTGGACTACAACGAGTGGCGCAATGAAGGCTTGATGCTCCACTTCACCAACTTGACCGATCCGTATGGAGACCGTCTCAATGACAGCGGCGGGTTGCTCGCTGACCGACCGAAGGTGATCTTCAATCGAGCCACGCAGCGCTTCGTTATGTGGCTGCACGTTGACGGTGCTTCATCGTCTACAGCGAACACGATGGGGCTTACCGGTGTGGCCAGCAGCGAATATCCCAATGGGCCATTCACTTTTGTCCACAGCTTGTACCCTGACGCAGCCCCTTTGGAGTCACCCGGCGGACAGAGCGTTAACGAGACGCACGATCAAACTGTGGCCATCGTGCCCTCCGCAAGTGGCGAAGACGCCGCGTTCATCGTTCGGACGTACTACAAGACCGTCGAGTATTGGCTGCCTCGCCCCGTGATGGACCCGCTTTGGCAGAGCGTCCAGACGCCAAGCGAGACCGAGCCAGACACCACAGTGACCGACTTCGGGCTAAGCTATCACCGAGCTTTTCATCACGTGGGCTACGACGACCCAACGGACATTTATCTGCAGCGATGGCGCATGGAGGACACGCCCTGGGAAGTCATTTGCTGCTCTCTCACCAACACCAGCGACTGCGTGTCTGTCACGGAGGTGCCGCAACGCCCCGAGGACATTTGCCCCGACGGGATGAAGAAGAAGGCCATCTTGGGGCAGGCGCAGACGCAGTCGAACTCCACCACGCCCGCCATTGTTCAAACGCGCTACAAGGACCCGAACGACGACGCCAACAGCGCTTTCGTGCCCACTTCCTCGGTGCTGGCGCACACGCCATGGGGCTTCCAAGTTCAGAACACCAAGACCTGGCGTGGCAACTACTTTGACGCTCTCAGCACGAACATCACGCTCTTCATCTTCAAGCGCTTTGCTGGGGAGCGTCGACGCCGCGAGATCGAGCAGGACCCGACGATTCCATTCACTTACCCGAACGAGGAGGAGCTGACGCAGAACACGATTCCAGCCAACGACACGGAGATTCTGGACGAACTGCTGGGCACGTTGGGGGTGCCTGTGAGCGTCGCCTTCAAGAGCAAGTACTCGTCCTTCGACCTTGCGGAGATTGACCGCGACAGCGACGGGAAAATCACGTCGTACGAGATCAAGGCGCTTGAGCGGCGGAAAGACCTCGAGAAACTCACGGCCGAGTTCGTGGACGCTTTGATGGCCGATTTCAACGTCATGAAGTGGGGCCAAGTGGACATTCTGGATGCAGACGGCGACGGAGTGATCACTTTTCGCGAGTTCGAGAGCTGGCTGGGCGTGGACCCCAACTTGCTGTTCGGCCGCTTTGACCTGGACAAGAACGGCTACCTGGACGAGAACGAGCTGGCTCGCACGCTGTGGTACCGACAGATGCCGCGCTTGGACGCTGTGGTGTTCGTACTGGATCCGTCCTTCGAAGGCCGCGTGTACTACGAACGGTTCCGATCCCTGCTGCTCCAAGCGCCCGACTACATTTTCAAGACGTACGACTTCGACAGCTCCGAGACGCTCACGCAGTTCGAGATCGACCTCATGGTCAAGGACCTCGGCTCTGCTCTGGCTCAACCAGCACTGTTTGAAGCGCTCAAAAACTCATCCACAAAGAGCATCACTAAGGCCGAATACGCGGCCTGGTTCAGTGCGACAACAAGTCTAGTGGACGACGCTCGCAACAAGCTCAAAGTGGACAACGCTGTCCACGCCACTGGGCCAGACCGCTTGACGGGCCCGCTGCAAGTGGTGGAGCGTCGTCGCGCCAAGTACGTGGCCATCAGCCGCCTTACGGACGACTACCTCAGCACTCGGGGGCTGCTGCGCGAGGTCGAGGGGGACTTCGAAGGCCGCGAAGCTCTGCTTAATTTCTTCGCCTTCAGTGAAGACCTGTTTGGGCTCACTGACTCGGCCGATGGAGAGGTCTTGGCCGACGAGATCAAACCCTTCCGCGAGTTCCTGTCGCCGGCCACGCTGCGAGACCGAGCCTCGTACTGGAACGGCCGTCACTGGGAAGGCCGGCCGTCAGCACCAGCCTTGTTCACCTACGGTTCGCAGTGTTTCCAGGTCGCTGGGCTGGAGGATTCGACAGCGGACGAGCGAGCGAGCGGCTGCCTGCCGTGCCGCACCACCTCACCGTACGCCTCGGCCGTGGTCGACCAGTACCAACCCTTTGCACGGGACACAGCGCAATGCCAGCCTCAAAAGGCCCTCGACGCGTACATCAAGCAGTTCGACCAACAAGTGTCCATCCAGCTGCGCTACCAGCAGCAAGCTCAGTTCGGTCCGCAGGGTCTGCAGCCGCATTTGTCACCGTGCTACAACCAGTCGCAGTTCTTCCCGTGCGACGTGCACAAGGTATTGGACGGCAACGTGGCTGACACTCTGCGCAACTGGACAGTTCGCGAGACCGCTCAGAGCTTGGCCTGGGAGAAACACCCAAACAACGCTGGGTCCTCCGTGAAGATCCGAGCCGACGACGTACAGCTCGAGTCCACGGGTCCATCGTATACGGAGCGCTTCGCACTGCGGCAGCGAGAGCCATTGAACGACGAGGCGCCACTGGACAGCGTTGCGACGTACGACCCCGACCAACTTGCAGACGTCCTTGGCGGCGGACGGTGAATGGGAGTCATGAATCCCAGCGTTCATAACGGAAGGGGTGTCACCCCTATAATATGACCTAGCTTTCCGCAAAAACTTCCAGAACATTGAACCTCTCCGTGCCGCATACCTTCCCCCTCCATTGACATTGATGTCAAATCTGACCAGCAAAAGCACAGACGACCAAGACGCGATGGCGAGCGCAACCGACTCGAGCGGAGATCCCCGCGTCTCCTCCTCCTCGCGCAGCAACATATTCGTGCGCAAGCCTCGCCCCCACGGCGTCCGTCGGCGTCGCGAGGACTCGGCAGCCGTGGAGATCGAGGAGCTGGACTCGCGCACCATGCGCCAGAACTCGTACAACTTCTTCCAGCAGACGCAGCCCTCGCTGCTGCGAACATCCACGTTCCACTCGTCTCTGGGTCGCAGCCCCGCATCCCGCAAGCGACAGCGCACACTGGCTGAACAGCTGGACGATTTGTGTCTTCAGGGCTCGCGCGGCCGCTCCGCCGGCGTCGACAAGAGCAGCCGAAGCCGCAGCAGAAGCCAACGGCGCGCCAGGGACAAGAACAGAGCAGACGCGTCCAGGATCGTGGAGCTGGACGAGTTTGGGAGGGAAAAGGTGCCGTCTGTAGATGGTAGTGGCAGTGACAGCGACGGCATGATGGACGTGGGGGACCAGGCCGGGCTCAAGATTTACGGGGAGGCGGCCAGGGTCCCGGGGTTGCGCAGCTTCTTCGCCGCTGGAGCAGCAGGCCACCACCAACCTATGGACAAGATGTACCGCCACTATGTGGCAGTGGCAGCTCAGGCGGCTGCCTCGACAAGTCCACAAGGGAACGAAATGGTGGTTTTCCGACCGCCGGCACCGGTGACCACAGCATTTACGGAGGATCTGCCGGCCTATTTGTCGTTGACGCCACACGAGTTCGAGAAGCTGTCCATGGCCGAGAAGCGCCAATGGTATCAGGCTCACAGTCGCTACATGAGGGAGCTGGATCAGGCGTCTGCGGAGCAGAAGAAGGAAAACGAGACGGACACGGATCTTGAAGCGAAGCCGACGGACCCGACCCGAGAGATGCAGAGTTTGAGACGTCGCAGCTCCAGTGTGAGCTCGAGTCGCTCGTACCAGGTGCTTGGTGTGCCCAGTACAGATGAAGAGGATGGCGGGGATTTCGACGAGTTTGGAGAGGATGTGGAAATGATGGAGGATGTTGAAGAGGAAGCAGCACCCAAGCGTCCACACGCAGCGGGCGCTCTTACACATACGGAGTGGTTTATGGACGATGAGTTGTGAGGAAGAGGGACGAGGTAGAGAATGGAAATCGATGAAGAACAAAGTGGGAAGAACCGAGTGGTACATGTGACGACAGCAATGAATAGAGTTTAACGCTGGCACTCTAATGGAGGCCCATGCCTTGGGTATGCTGATAGAATGCTCACTTGCGCGTGTAGGCTTCGACGAACGGACTGACGACGGCAGCGGCGAGGGCAAAGTACACAGGCAAGTTAGAGTGGCCAGAGTGCACAGGCTTCGTGGGCAACACCACCACCCGGTGCTTCTGGGCGTGGCCGTCGTGCTCGTGCTTCACAACGTCGTAGCCCTCGTGCTTGTCGATGTTGAAGTGGCCATCCGAGGCAGTCACACGGTAGCCCTCCGGGTAGTGCGCGTACGGCACGTAGATCTCCGTGACTGCGCTCGACGTCGACTTCTCTGACGTGTACTCGAGAATGTACTCGGCCTTCTTCAAGTCGAACTGCGACTTGATGGGGATTCCAGCAATCCGCCGTCCATGAGGACGCGCAAACGCTCGGAGACCGCGAGCCGAGTCATCGAGGCGACGCACACCCGACAGACGACGTGCCAGCGCCTCCGAGTCGGGGCTGCTGATACTCAGGTCCTCGAGGTTCCACAAGTCGCCGAACTGGTGCGAGTTGTCCGCCGTGTAGTTCCACAGCGTGAAGGACAGAAGCTGCGACTCTAAGTTGTAGATCGTGTTGTCCAGAGCTTCCACTTGCGCCGAGAAATCGCCGCTTTCGAACGCCTGCGCGTAGTTCATGTTGTACGGAATGCCCGTCTCGCCGATGAGCGTCGGCGCGCCGGCCATCTTTTCGCGTCCGAAGCTGGCGACATGGGCGAGTTGCTCCTGGTGGAGTTGACGCAGTGCCTTGTTACCAAAAGCAGGTTTGCCAGAGGCGAAGTCGAGCGTGAAGTACGAGCGCCAGGTCGTGGTAAACAGCGTGATCATATCGTACCAGTGCATCGCATTGACCGACAGCGGGATGTCCACCTTGGAGATCTGCGGGAACTCCAGGTCGCCGATCTCGGTAGGAGGCATCTCCGTGAAGATCATCGCCTTGGGCGAAATGCTCTGGATGCGCTTGGTGAACTGCCGTGCGAACGGCAGGAAGCACTCAGTCCCGAAGTCAATTCCGCTGAAGTAGTCGGGCTTCAGCAACTGAGGCTGGCCCTCAGCATCGAAGTTCCACACGCCAGCCTCCTTCCAGATACAGCTTGCGCCTTCCTTCCAAGCCCGGACTCCCTTGGGGTCCACACGCTCGACAAGCAGCGGCTTGCCACGCATCATCTGCCAGATCCCAGCGCCCCAGACCTCAACGTCTTGAGCGATGCCTTCACCAAGCAGCATAGCGGCGAACGGCGAAGGTGCGTAGCCGTTCCGGAGGCCTCCTGGGTTGAGCAGGTCCTTGGCGCCAATCCATCCGTTGGACGGCTCGTTCATGGTGCCGTAGCCTGCAACGTTCGGCAGGTCTTTGAGAGCTTCAGCCAAAGCTGCCAACGAGTCCAGGTAGTGCGACTGCAGATACTCCTGGATCTGCACGCCGTCCACGTAGCACTTGGGCGCGTACTTCTTGCCCGCCCAGAAGAGCGTGAACATGG
>JAABLK010001160.1:0-10462 GCA_012295415.1 Phytophthora chlamydospora | reverse complement strand
CTGCAGAAGGCCAAGATGGACGACGGCCTGTCGCGCTCGTGGGCACTGTACATGGCGGCGAGCTTCGCCGAGTGAGGCGTCTCGTCGTCCTGTTTGTTTCGGTCAAGGTTTTTATGAGCCGGTCTTGCCTGGAGTTTCAACTGGTGGTGAAGACTTCATCCCCACTCCTGCATCCCTTCTCTGTAGAGCGTAGAACGTAGACTACCCATTTTTCTTGGTGATTTCTCCAATACGATGCATTTGCTTTTGCTCAACTCGCACGCCTTCGGTAGATGGTTCATACTTTGCCGTCTTCGTAGATTTTTCAATTGCAATCCGTGTAGTACAGCTTGAGGACGTGGTCAATCTGCAAGCCACCCAGCTTTCTTATCATCCCCGACGCAGTATTGAGCGTGTGTACGAAGATCGTGTCGCCACTTTCAGCTGCGTTGCCTTGCTTGCAGTAGGTGATAACCCCGCCACCTGATCCCTCACTTCCAAAGACCACAACCTTGACACGGTCAACACAGCGTAGACTCTCCAAGTCGTGCACGACGATATCTGGCACATCGCCTCCCTTCGCAGCAAGAGCGGTCCGAACAAGGTCTCCGGTATCAACGGAAGTCACTGGCACGCCGTTGACCAGGAACGGGCGCTGCTTCTTATGCTTGATAACGTATCGCCCGGGGCAGTTCGGGATCATCTTCCAAGACGCAAACTCCCACAGACGCTGCAGCAGTTCGCCACCATCGCCGACGTAGTTGCCATCGCCAACGAACGTCGGCGCCCCACCGTCCATTTCTCTCGAACAAATCGCCCAACCGAAAAAGTTTATTTCAATAAAACCCACTCCAAAGTCATCGAAGAAATATGTCGTCCTCGTTCCGCGTGGTGCAGTTGACGCAGGAGGCGCTCAAGGTGCAATGCAAGGTGGACGACTTCGAGGAGTGGGGAACGCCAACACTGGACCTCCCGCAATACCTGCGCAAGGAAGAGTTGCAGCGCGCGACGCCCTTCTCCCAGCGGGGATCCATCTTCTGGGCCCTCGTGGAGGACCACGGCCAGGAGCTAACGCCTGGCCGAACGGAGCTCCTGTGCCACTGCGAGAGCCACCGCTTCGACTGCGTCGTGCGTCAAAGATCCGGGGACATTGAGTTCGGCTATTCGCAACACATCGGGTCGGTGTTCACACTACCAAGCCATCGCAAGCGCGGACTGGCGACGATGTTCCTGAAAGAGGTGACCAAGCAGTTGGAGCAGCTCCCGGAGTCACTGGCATCGGTGCTCTACTCGGATATCGGGCCGACGTACTACGACAAGTTGGGTTGGAGACTGCATCCGTCCAAAATGGCGACGCTGGATGTTGCCAGTCCTCTCAACGTCAAGATCGACGACAATGGTGGTGCTGAGTTGGTGCCTTTGTTTCTGGACGATGAACTCGACAAGCTCCTAGAAGTGGACAATGCGCGGCGTGTGCAGGAGCTGTCGAGGTTTGAAAGCCAAGAGGCGTTTCTGGTGCTGCCGTCGCGCGACTCCATCGAGTGGCAGTTCTGCATCGGTGTGCACTTCGCTCGAGCTCGAGGGTTCGAGGAGCTCCCATCCCGCTGCGGCGCAAGAATCAGCGCAGACGCTTTTTTTCTATGGTGCCACAACCTGAAGGAGTCGACGTTGTATGTCGTCCGAGCTTGCCTTCCGATTGCAGGTGATAATGCTGCGAAAAACACTCGGTTGCTGCTGGCTGCGGCGTTGGAGGAGGCACGCAAGTTTCAGCTGAAGAAGGTCGCTATCTGGGACCCTCCCGCTGCCTTGAATCATGCTGAAGTGAGCCGACACTTCGATATTGAGTTTGTTGAGCGCGAGGACTCGCTGTCGAGTGCAATGATCTTTCGTCTTGGGAGTGATAGAGATTCCGAAACTTCTCTACCCCGCTGGCTCGGCAACGAAAAGTACGCGTGGGTCTAGAAGGAACCTCAAAGTTCTACAACTGGTGGAAGTCCCTGCGATAAATTGGGTCTAATGTTTGGCAACCTGTAGAGAGTTTATTGAGCTCTGCTTTCGTCAAACCTCTTGATGATCGGGAACTGCGAAGCTTTTGTGTGTTGCATCGCCCTCAACTGCAAATACTCGTGAATTGCTCTGCTACATTCATCGACTTTCATGGCCAACTTACACTAAAAAAAAGTTGTTCTGCCCAGCATCAAGACCACTTCAACTTCATCGTATTTAGCATTTCCATTGGCTCAAATATGTGGTCCACACAAAATGGTGTAAAGATTCTTTGTGTGGCGTCCAAATCTTCCTTGGTCAGAGAGCCCCGAGCCTCCCGCAGTTCGTCGTCGCTCCGTCCTCCTCTCGCTCCAGGTCACCATGAACGGCATGATGGTACGTCTCCGTCTCTCCCCCCCTCCTTCTACGTCCCCCCTACTAACTACTGTCGATCCGTCCCCCGCCCGAGCAGCAGCCGCAGATCATCCTGCTCAAGGAAGGCACGGACACGTCGCAGGGCAAGGCCCAGCTCGTCAGCAACATCAACGCTTGCCAGGCCGTGATGGAGGCCGTGCGCACGACGCTGGGCCCCCGCGGCATGGACAAGCTGATCCACGCGGGCGGCAAGACCACCATCTCCAACGACGGCGCCACCATCATGAACCTGCTGGACGTGGTGCACCCGGCGGCCAAGACGCTGGTGGACATCTCGCTCTCGCAGGACGCCGAGGTGGGCGACGGCACCACTTCCGTCGTGTTGCTGGGCGCCGAATTCATGCGCCAGGCCAAGCCTTTCGTGGAGGAGAACATGCACCCGCAGATGATCATCAAAAGCTTCCGCAAGGCCGGCCAGCTGGCCGTGCAGAAGATCAAGGACATCGAGATCCGCGTCGCCGAGTCGGACGAGGTCGGGCGTCGCCAGATGCTCGAGCGCGTCAGCGGCACGGCACTCAACTCGAAGCTCATATCGCGCCACAAGCAGTTCTTCTCGCCCATGGTACGAAGGCTGTATGGCCTTTGTAGGGAGCTGGATATGCTGTTGCTGACGCTTTAATCTGTATGTTTTGCGGCGGTGTTTTAACAGATTGTGGACGCGGTGCTGAGCCTGGACGAGGGCCTGGACATCAGTATGGTCGGCATCAAGAAGGTGCCCGGCGGATCCGTGACGGACTCGTTCCTCGTCAAGGGCGTCGCTTTCAAGAAGACGTTCTCGTACGCCGGTTTCGAGCAGCAGCCCAAGACGTTCGTGAACCCCAAGATTCTGCTGCTGAACGTCGAGCTGGAGCTCAAGTCGGAGAAGGAGAACGCCGAGGTGCGTCTGGACGACCCCACCAAGTACCAGTCCATCGTGGACGCCGAGTGGAACATTATCTATGAGAAGCTGGACCTATGCGTGAAGAGCGGCGCCCAGATTATCCTGTCCAAGCTGCCCGTGGGCGACCTGGCGACACAGTACTTCGCCGACCGCGGCCTGTTCTGCGCTGGCCGCGTCGCGCAGGACGACATGGAGCGCACGCAGCGTGCTACAGGCGGCGTGGTGCAGACGTCCGTGCACGACATGAACCCTTCGGTGCTCGGCTCGTGCGGCCGCTTCGAGGAGCGCCAGGTCGGCAATGAGCGGTACAACATCTTCATGCAGTGCGCGGAGGCCAAGAGCTCCACGATCGTGCTGCGTGGCGGTGCCGAGCAGTTCATCGAGGAGGCTCACCGATCGGTGCACGACGCGCTCATGGTTGTGAAGCGTGCTGTGGCGTCGTCTACGGTGGTGGCCGGTGGTGGCGCCATTGAGATGGAGATCTCTCGCTACCTGCGCCAGTACGCGCGTACGATCGAGGGCAAGGCGCAGCTGTTGGTGAACGCGTACGCCAAGGCGTTCGAGATCATCCCTCGCCAGATCGCCGATAACGCCGGCCACGACGCGACTGACATTTTGAACCGCCTGCGCCAGAAGCACTTCAAGGACCCCGAGGAAGGCAAGTGGTTCGGCGTCGACATTACCACGGGCGGCATCTGTGACACATACGAGTCCCACGTGTGGGAACCTGCGGCCAACAAGATCAACTCGATCGCGGCGGCCACCGAGGCCGCGTGCCTCATCCTGTCCGTCGACGAGACGGTGCGCAACCCCAAGTCGGAGCAGCCCCAAGCTGGCCCCGGCGGCGGCGGTGCGCCTATGAGCGCCGCCATGGGTGGCCAGGGTATGCGTGGCATGATGGGCGGAGGCCGGGGAGGCCCCAGCGGCATGGGCCGCGGTGTGCGCGCTTTCCGCGGCAAGGGCGGCGCATAAGCGCTGTGCGAGCCGATTTGCTGCGCCTTTAGGTAGAGAAGAAGTGGCTCAGCCCCAGTGCGGGAAGCCACTCGCTTTGGACAGCGCTTTGCGACTTGACGTTGAAGAGAGCAAGGAGAGAAACCGTGGAGGCATGACGGTCGTAGCAATTGCGCCGCTGGCGCGGACACAAAACATACTTATTGAGTACAAGTCGCTGCTGCCCACCATTTGTCTGCAGTTGCTGGAGCTGAAACCTTGTTATGCATCCAGGTCTCTCGTATGGAAATGTTGTGAAGGGACACCTTATTCATTCATAAGCTTAGGCTTTCCTTTGATCCGTGCGCTGGCCAAGATAACATGAGCTGGTTGGTGCAGTATTCAAGAGAAATATCAAGTATCCTAAACTCGTCGCTCGCCGAAAAAAATACTTTGCAGCTTGGCTTGCTTGTGCTTGGCTCTGCAACAGTGATTGGTGCATTCTTGCAAGCGTGTGAGATGGAGTCGACCCAGCTCAAGCCTGTCGACAGAGAGTTTGTTGATCCGCTGCGCGAGTCTGTGATGCTAACCATTTCGATTCAGAAGTGGTGAACCAGTACCAGCAACTGTAGTTATTTTCCTTTTACCCTCGAGTCGATTTCGTTGCGTCCGCGATGCTATGAACTTGGACTTCAGCGCTCTGTTGGCTGGAGCTTCTTAAACACTGAATTACTTCGAGGAAGGAGCGTGTATGAAGTTAGTAGTTGTCGTGCTGGAAGGGAGCCCTCCATGGACGACAGCCACACAATGGCGATCTGCACCTTGAAGTTGTGTACCCAAACACCTGGTACATCGGGGCTTTGTCTTGCTTTCAGTATGGAGACCTTGCGAATCTTTGGACGTCACGGGCCATTCCGAGGGGTCGTGCGATCTTTTCGCTTGGCCACGCATTGCCCTCGGCATTTTCGATCTGCCCGACCACCGCCCAAGCCTCGGAAAGCCTTTTAAGCAAGCAAGCACCATGCTAAGTACGTGAAGGCAGCCAGCCTCTAGCTGAAGTAGTAGTCACTCACAGCCTCCTGCAGGTCGCATGCTCAAGACCAACGCCCGCTACCTCGCGGGGGCCGGCGCCGTGACACTCCTGGCGGCCTCGTCAATGGTGCAGACCAAGCCCGCCGAGAGCTCTAACTCGACGTCCGAGGTGCTGCTGGACATCTCGGGCCGCCTCAAGAACATCGAGCGCGACCTGGGCATCAGCGGCGGCGGCGCGGCCAGCTCCAAGTCCAAGTACAACAACTACCCCGTGCTCACGCCCAAGCACAAGAGTCTCATGGCCAAGCACCTGTCGCCCGAGATCTACGACAAGCTCAAGGACCGCAAGACGGCCAGCGGCTACACCATCGACCAGGCCATCCAGACGGGCGTCGACACTCCGCACCTCGGCGTGGGCGTCGTGGCCGGCGACGAAGAATCGTACGAGACCTTCAAGGAGCTCATGGACCTCGTCATCGAAGGCTGGCACGGCTACAAGCCCACGGACACGCACAAGACTGACATCGACTCGTCCAAGATCCGCAACGGCAAGATCCCCGACAGCTACGTCATCTCCACGCGCATCCGCGCTGGCCGCAGCGTGCGTGGCCTGGCGCTGCCGCCCGGAACCTCGCGCGGCGAGCGGCGGGAGGTCGAGCGCGTGCTGTCCAAGGCGCTGAGCAACCTCACCAAGGACCTGGCCGGCAAGTACTACCCGCTGAGCAAGATGACCAAGGACGAGGAGCAGCAGCTCATCGACGACCACTTCCTCTTCCAGAAGCCTGGCGGCGGCACTCTGCTCACCAACGCCGGTGCGGCCCGCGACTGGCCCGATGGACGCGGCATCTTCCACAACAACAACAAGACCTTCTTAGTCTGGGTGAACGAGGAGGACCACATGCGCGTCATCGCCATGCAGAACGGCGGTAACATCCAGGAGGTGTTCGACCGCTTCAGCCGCGGTGTGTCGGACGTGGAGAAGGTGGTCAAGGGCGAGGGCCGCGAGTACATGTACGACAACCACCTGGGCTTCGTGTGCACGTGTCCGTCCAACCTGGGCACGGGGCTGCGCGCCAGCGTCATGATCAAGTTCCCGCACCTGTCCAAGGAGTCGGAGCGCTTCTACAGCTTGTGCACCAAGCTGGGTCTCCAGGCGCGTGGCTCCAAGGGTGAGCACTCGCCTCCTGGTCCTGGCGGCGTCTACGACGTCTCTAACAAGGCCCGCATTGGCTACTCCGAGGTGGAGCTCGTGCAGACCATGATCGACGGCATCTGGAAGCTCATCGAGCTCGAGGAGGACCTGAAGAAGGGCCGCCCGATCGACAAGAAGGTTGCGGCGATCCTCAAGTAAGCTCCATCATCTGTGCTTGCATCGCATCACACCAAGGCGCGGCTTGTGAATGTCCAAGGGGTGGATGGATTAGTGGGTCAGATGAAGCCTCACCGTACCAGTCAGCGAGAATTCTACGCAGTCGAGAGATACCAGCACAAGCTGCCAAAAAAAACAAATAAAAAATGTGCCAGTCTCTTCTTCACACAATCGTCTTGCATTGCCAGCGCACGCTGTCTATCCTCGTCGCAGCCAGCAACGCAAGCCACGCTTTCACAGCGACAAGCTCTTCTTGTCTGCCTGCAGTCCATTGTCCATTCCATTCAGCACGCAGCGCAGCGCTCGATGAAGGCCCGTTTTGCCTGCTTCTTCATCCGAGTCTACCTATGTCTGCTGACTCTAAGAGGCGTCGTCGGCTTACAGCGCCTTGGTGACGATCTCCATGTGCTTGACGACCTCCAGCACCGACTTGAAGCTGAAGGGCTCCGTGGCGGCCATGTCGGCCAACACCTTGCGGTTCAGCTCGATGCCCGAGCCGTTCATCTTGCCGTAGAGCTTCGAGTAAGAGAGCCCCTCCTGGCGCGCGCCAGCATTGATCTTCTGGATCCACAGCGACCGCATGTCCTGCCAAAGCAACCAATGCAATAAGTACATCAACAAGCCATCAAGCAATGAATGCTGCAGGCGGCAGCCACCGTACGCGCTTCTTCTGCTTGCGGTCACGGTACTGGTACTGCAGCCCCTTCTCCACGCGGTTGATGGCCGTGCGGTAGCACGAGTTGGCGCGGCCGCGGTAGCCCTTGGCCATGGCCAGGATCTTCTTGTGCTTGGCCCACGACATGCTGCTCCAACCTCCCTGTGCGTAGTCGCCGCTTGAATCGAGTCTGCGGTGGGGAGCTCTTGCTCTTTTGGTGACCACTCGGTCGACTGATTTATGGCCAATCAAAGTGCATTATAACAACTGTTTTCAGCCAATCATGTCCGAAATGTGGGAGTTATTGCCGCACACTCCAAGCAGCACTTGCTTGCAGCAACCGACGCCATGATGCTGCACCGCCTTGGCCGAGCCACTTCCGTCCAGCGGTCTTTGCGTCGATCCGCCATGACGCAGCAGCGCCGCGCCTTCCACTTCGGTGCGCCCCGGCCGGCGCCTGCCGACAGTACCAAGCGCGTGGCCAGCGCCGCGTCCTTCTTCCTGGACGCCAAGGCCGCGTGCAAGGGCAAGCGCTGCGCACTGGGCAAGGACGGCAGCGGCATCGGCGCCAACCCGGCCACGTGCGGAGAGGACTCGTTCTTCCTCACCCCCGACGTGGTGGGCGTGGCCGACGGCGTGGGTGGCTGGAACGATAATGGCGTGGACCCGGGCAAGATCTCTCGCTCGCTCATGCGCAACGCCGCAGTGTTTGTGCGCCAGCAGGCAGCCAGCAACGAGGCCGTCACCACGCAGCAGGTTCTGGGCCACGGATACAAGCAAGCGCTGCTGGACGACGAGGTGGAGGCCGGCAGCACCACCGCCTGTATCGTGCGGCTCAAGCAGTCGCCCGAGGGCAAACCCGTGCTCGAGTACTCGAACCTGGGTGACTCGGGCTTTGTGGTTATCCGCAACGGAGAAATCATTTTCCGGAGCAAATTCCAGGTCGGTGGAAGGAGGTGGCTTTCAGGTGTGCAGTGGTGGAGTGACTGACTTGGTGAGGTGGTGCTTGTGTTCCGTGCAGTGCTACGGACGAGCGCCGTACCAGTTGGCGAAGATTCCGCTGCGGTTCAAGCAGTACGGCGCCATTGAGAACCACCCGAACGATGTAGGTTCATTGAGGCTGGTGGTGGTACTCTTGAGCAAAGCGTGGTGCTGATGTGGTTGGTCTATTGCTGCAGGCGGACTCGGGCGAGATCGACGTACAGGATGGAGACCTCGTGGTGCTCGCCACGGATGGCGTGTGGGACAATTTTGCCCCTGACCTACAGAAGACGCCCCCGCAATTCCCGGTAAGCCGTGCTGGCGAGCGAATACTGCGACTGCACCCGCAAATGGTTACTAACTTTTTCTGTGCTTCTCTTGCAGCCGGTGATCTCCTGGCGGCGGTACTGGTCTGGCGAGCTTGCGTCTTTCACGGACGTTATCGCCGAGAACCCCGACAAGGCAGCCGAGAACATTGTGCTGGCCTCTCTCCGCCACAACCTCAAGCCGGACGACGTCACGGTCGTCGTGGCCAAGGTAGTCATCATGGCGTCCAAGCTGTAGTCGTGCGCACTACTGTACGCACTCACTGCAAGGCTGTCGAGTGGCTTGAGCGTATTCTCATAGATACACACATTGCTAAAGGAAATCGCATGGAATTTGTTGGGCCGGGTGCCAGGGCCTCATTGCCGTCAAAAGCTTGAAAAGATACACCCACCCAGCCGGGCGTCAGCATCTGGCACGGGCAAACGCTTGGTTGGCCTGAGGCTGGTCTCCTTGCTTGGTTCTTGATGGCGTGCAATGTCTGCTCAGCCACGAGCGCGAGCTTCCGGGTATATACGGCGCAACTACGTTTATTAGCAATGAGTAGCTTAGTGTCATCCACAACAACGATGGGTGCTGCTGACTTCGTGGGTGCAGCAGTTCACAGCGCTCCCAAATAAATACTACCAGCTAGACACTGTGATGATCTTGTCCGCAGCGACGTCTTTAACAGCGAGAGCGGGAGTCCTTCACGAGTAGAAGAGCAAGTAGCTCGTGAGCGACGCGTTCGGCTCCTTGACCATGAGGATCAGCACGGCGGCCACGCCGACTGTACCCAATGCCACCACGAGCGCAAGCACGAAGCGTAGCAGCAGCACGAAGAAGATGCCGTGCAGGATGCCTCGGGCCTCGCCGCGGAACACCTCGACCGACTTGGCTGTGCTGCTCTCGAGGTTCAGCAGCTCGTTGAACTCGCCCGACGTGCCGCTGAAGGTGCGGCGCCGGTGGCGCGCGGTCAGCAGCTTGTGGAATGGCGAATGCACGGCGGGTAGGCGTGCGCTGCCGGGGCGTGCACGTCTCCGCTGCTGCTGCTGCTGGGAAGACTCGTTCGAGTCGGAGAGCGCTCGCGAGGGCGGGGCGCGGTTGACAGCTTGGTCCGACATTGGCTAACGTGCTGGGCCGAGACGTCCGGCGCTTTGAGGGCTTGGGGGCTTGGAGCGGAGACGAATGCAGCTCGAAGAGAAGGTCGGAAGATGGCCGCGACAAAGCCAGCAGCTACGAGCATGCAGTCGATCGATGCAATATGGCGATGGCACGAAATTGCGTTTTTGTTCCATTTTTTTCTGAATAGTGAATACGAGTGAAAATGCGGCGCTGTTGTGACTGGCTGAAAGAGGTTACCGTGTTAGCCAATCGCAGATCGTAAAAAAAAGGACCCATGACAAAGTGCTGTTTGTGATCGAGAGAGGAAGTGCAGCATTTGATTTAGGTCAGACATGACCAGGCCTCTTCAATGGAGGGAAATTCGGGTCATTTCACTCGCAATTCCTATATTAAACTTTCCGCTGATCCCAACCCCTAACACCAAGGAAGTGTAACCGTATGATACTTTTTTGATCCGACAAGTTCTTATATCCGACATCGCCCAGCAGCAAATTGCACTAGTGAAAACTACTTCTTTGATCCGACTGTACCACTTGTGTATCAATATTGCGGCTACCACAACCATTTACTGCACTCTTGCATATACATATATACCAAGCTAGCAATCATCAACGACTTCAAAGCCCGAAACAACATGTCAGCAACGTTAGCTAAGTTCTGTCCTGATTTAGTCGTGTTGTGGGTCCGATCGCTACGGGACGAAGGGGTGCCTGCAGCGGGGCTGCCGTAGCTTTAGCGTCAGAGGAAGACACAGACTCAGTGAGTCTCTAGTTCGGTTATAACCTTT
>JAABLK010000115.1:33258-57441 GCA_012295415.1 Phytophthora chlamydospora | reverse complement strand
CTTGTTGCTGTCGTGTCCTGGCACGTTGAAGCGATCGACGAGCAGCTTGCGTGCTCTCCAGATGGCTCCACCAAGCGGAAGATACTTTTTCTGCGTCGTGTTGTTGCTTTAGTTTCTTCTTCAATGGCTAACCAGCCTGTCCTACTTGTCTGCTGTGGCTCTATTCCTCCATCTCTTCGCCTTCCTCTGGTTCCTCGCCCTCTTCCAGCTCGCTGTCGTCCGAGTTGGCGTTGCCTGTGCTCTTCCCTTGCAGCTTGAGTCGCGCCTGACGGATGATCTCCTCCGCCTTGGCCGCTTCTTCTTCCGCCGTCAGCGCCTTCGTCGGTCTCAACAGCGGGGAAAACGCTTCCGTCGCCACCTTGTCCACCACCGGCTTGACGGTGGTAGCAGCTAGGCTGGGCGGCAACGCGGCCTCGCCCTCGCGTTCCCTGCTACGGCTACGACTGCGATTAACGCGACTACGTCTCGACTCGCGCCGGGCTTCAGACCGAGAGCGAGACCTGGAGCGTGACACGGACGGAGACCCGTGACTACGGCGACGTTTCCTCGAAGAGCGGTGGCTACGACGTTTCCTGGGGCTCTTTTCATCAGCGTCAACCGGCACTTCATCAGCCGAGGAGCGACGGCGTGAACGACGCGGTCGGTCCTCGTCATCTTCCTCTTCCGGAGCCCCCAGGTCGCGGCTTTCCTTGCGGTCTCGCTTGCGGTGTTTCCGCAGCTTCTTCTCCTCTTCCTTTCGCCTCTCTTCCTTCGCCACGGCGACCCACATGTCGTACACTTGACGAACAACCGCAGGGAACTCGACCGAGACGGAGTTGTCCTTTGCTTCCCGCTGCTTCTTGACGGAAGCTTCCAGCGCAGCATCGACTAGTTCAGGCTTCAGTGTCTTACTCTCTTCGGTCTCAGTGTCCACAGCCCCCTCAGGCTTCTCCGAACCTCCGCTCGTCTTGATCTTCTCAACTTCCTCGCCCTCTTCTCCCTCCTCGGGCGCGTTGGTCTCCAAGGCGATGCCCACGCCGCTCTCGAGCGCGTCGATAAATACTGCGTACGTCGTCGTCTCCGTCACGCGTAGCGGCGGGTCCCCGCTGCGATCCAAGTGCGCTCGAACCACTGAGGCAGCAGGTTCCAAGCTCCGACGCAGTCTTCGGACGAACTTCTCAAACAGACGGCGCTGCGTCTTCCAGTGAAGCAGTTCGCCTTCGTGCTCGTCGTCGTCAGCCTCTTCTTCGGCACCGTCTTCCGTTTCGGTCTTTTGCTGTTTGGCTTGTTGCTCACTCGCGTCCTTGAGGTGCTCGGCCGAGAACTCCGCCCACATGCTGCCAACCGTAAGTTCCTGGCTGGCTGCGAGCCCCTTGAGTTTCTCATTCAGCTCCCGCCCAAGCTTCTCCTCGCGCTCGGCACGTTCAGCGCGCTCGCGCTTGCGCTTGGCGTGTTCCAGCTCCCGGTATTCACGCAGGAACTCCTCCGTCCAGTCATACACCTCGTGTCGGTCCACAATCTCGAGCGCTTCTTCGCCAAGCGTCCCTTTCCCACCTGGAAGCTCCACCTGCTCCACCAACTCCAGCACGCGGCGCTTGGTGTCGCTGTCGAGACGTTTACTCGAGCGCAGCTCGAGCTCTTTCGACTCCACGCGCTGCCGCACCAGCTCCACGAAGCCTGCGTGCAGCGCTTCGCGTCGCTTTGCAAGCCGCGCCTTCTGGTTCCGCTCCAGATCCTGCATGAAGGTAGAGAAGAGCTGTTGCCGCTCGCGGGTCTCCTGGATCGCAGACCACCGCGGGTCCTTCCGCATAGCGTACAAGTCATTGCTCGCGTTCACCTCGTCCCAGGAAGGCTGACGCCGGCGTGAAGGGGGAGCCAGACTCGCCTCGAACAGCCCCAGCAGCTCGAGAAACTCCTCCCGTGCCTTCTTGACTAACCGGCGCTTCTCGATCGTCGCGCGGTTCTTGGCCTGAGTGCAGTACTCGGCGAACGCCTGCTTCTTCTCGCCCACAGTGTTCAACGCGAACTTCCACCGCGGGTCGTTGTGCATCGACGCGTCCTTGGTGATGGTCCGCTGCGCGTCGCCCCACTTCATCGCCGGGTTAACGTGCTTGTCCTCCAGGAACTCCTTGAACGCCGCCATCCTCTCGGCTCGCGACTTGTCGGCAAACTGCGCGGCCTGCTCTTTCTCCAGTTCCTCCTTCCGCTTCCTGCGAGCTTTTTCCTGTGCCTCCTGGCGTTTAATCTCCTCTTCATCGTCCTCGTCCTCCTTCTCCGTGGACGCCGAGCTGCCCTGCTCCGGCACCTGAATCTGAGGCTGAGGCTGGAAAACCTGTGGCGGTGGCGCATTGCGCGGCGACGGCGACGGCTGGGCCGCCATCAGCGCTTCGCTGGTCATCTTGGCCACCTGCTCGCGAGCTTTCTGCATGCGGAACTCCTCGGGCTGGTCCCACACCGTCTCCTTGGTCAATGTATTAAAGTAGTAGAAGGCTCCTGTTGCTTCGTCCTTGTATTCCATCCATTTAGGGGCGTGCTGAGCCACAGGAGACATCATGGGCGGCCGGTCGTACGTACTCACGCCCGTGGCGGCGTTATGGAAGTACACGGCGCCCTGTGGCGTCCTGTACTCGCTCCATCCTGGAGGTAATGAAGACCCAGCATTGGCTGGTGATGGAGGCGGCTGGAAGGTCTGTGTAGCCATCATAGGCGGCATATTGAGCCCCATGGGGGGTCGGAAGGCTGGCGGCGGACCACGAAACGCGAATGGAGGCGGTCCACGCGCGGCGAAAGCTGGTGGAGGCCCTCGGAAGGCTGGTGGAGGACCACGGAAGGCTGGAGGAGGCCCGCGGAATGGAGGCGGGCCGCCGCGCGGGAACGCGGAGCCCCCAGGAGTGGATGGCGGGCCGTAATAGCTCATGGGGTCTTCGCGGATGAAGGCACTGTGGGGACAAGAGGGCACACACGCTTCAACAAAGGGCTGTCGACTGGCGCGGAGAGTGCAGGAGTGGTGGTCTGGTCTCGAGAATCGGTGGCGGCAGAGCTACAGTACTCACTTTGGTTGGGGAGCCTGCGTCTGCTTCCTTGCGGTCTCAGGATCAACACAAAAAACTTCGCTGGACGACCGTGGGTAGACCGGGAAGTCAAATCTCTCTCGAAGTGTGGACGACGTCGCGACTACGTGGAAGTCAAATTGATTTGGATACAAACGTCCAGTCAAAATTGAAGTGGACCATGACCTCGATGCCGCCACCGCCTCCTCCGCCTGGAGCTGCTCGCGGGCCGCCGCCGCCGATGCCGCCGCAGCTTCAAGCCATGATGCGGCAGATGCAGAAGCGCCAGCCCAAGTTCCAGCAGGAGACGCAGCCCCCACGTCAGAATCAGCAGCAGCAAAACCAACATCAAGGAGGACGCGGAGGCTTCCGAGGAGGAAGAGGCCATAATGGACGAGGGAGAGGAGGCAGAGGACGAGGAAGAGGAGGCTTCCAGCACAACCCCAGGCAGAATTATGGTCCCCAGTCCAAGCGCAAGCGAGGCCCGAGCGACGACGCGCGCGATGGATCTAGGTTCTTCATGCCGTCGTTCCTGGAGGATCCGTGGAAGCGGCTGGAGATGGCAATGGCAGGTGGCAACGGAGGAAAAGGGGCTGTAATGGAGAGGCAAGACGGCAGACAGCAGCAGCAGAGAGAGGAGTTGCGTCCACGACAAGTGCAGCAGCAACAATATGCGGTGGAAGATGGTCCTGGACGAGTGTTCTTTCAGCCGTCGTTCCTGGAAGATCCGTGGACGCAGTTGGTGCGTTGATGCAGTGGTAAGATAGCAATGGAGATTGAGCTACATGGTTTCGTGGTGGTGTTTTGAATTGATACTCGTGATCTTCGTGGAGGGGTTAAAAGGTCACGGAAGCGGACGCTTCGTGGACGGGTTCGCGTCTCGAGAAGGTGACGAACTTGGCTCGATGCACTCGGGAGCTCAGGTCCTTGATGGTATGTGCAGTCTGGATGCTGGAGAGGGACAGGAGCAGCGTGAACGTCGCACAGCAGTGGACTAGCCGCGGGTACAGGTTGTAGTGCGTGAGGTTCGCCACGGCTTCAGGACACGGCACGATTCGATCGAGTTGGCTGGTCGTTGGGTCCACGGGACTGCAGGGTATGAGCATCCAGACATTAGCGTTGAAAATGGGTACGAACAAGCAGCAGTGATCTTACCATAGGACTGGAAAGGAGCAGCACACGCTGTGCGCTACGTGGAAGGCTGAAAACGCGAGCGAAGCGAGCATGAGAGACACCACGCCTTGATGCAGACATGACTCCACCAACATGCGATGCACAAAAGCACTGGACGCGCGCGAGAATGTGCAGGCGTAGTAGAGCAACAGCAATGCTGCTAGCAGCTGCGGGATGGCTGTCAACATGTACTTGAGCGACATATCATAGTAGAGTTCACGGTTCTCGAGCTGGGATACGAGCACAGAGTCAGCAACTGCCGTCGTTCACAGCGGTATGTGAAGACTTACGTCCGTGGCGTGATACCATTGACACGAGCCAAAGCCGCCCTGTTGAGCAAATTTGCCGAGTACATTAGCATCATTGGACGTGAAGGAAATCAACAACGCTTTGCCAGAGTTACCAGTGCGCTGGAAGCCAAGAAGACCGGATACAGACGCAAACGCAGCAGCTTCATCAGCAACGTCGACACGGAATCGCCTGTCCCGAATCTTGTTGTAAAGTGTCTTGAAGAAGACTTTGGAAATAAAATATCTTATTTAGGATTAAAACATGCAACGGGAGCAGATTACAGACTCATAGAGTGTCTGTCGTTCTCGTCCTCGATAGTCTTTAACCTCTTGGCGCACCGGTCTAACCTGCGTCGAACAGTGTGCTCGATCTCTGATCCACGATCCGAAGCAGACATCACTGCGAGAACATCATACGCCAGCTTGATCGACTTCATGAGCTGCTCACCTTCGTCATCCTTGCTCGACACGTCCGCGCTCGCTGCAGGCTCAATCCTCGGTGTCGTCACACGATTCTCCACATTCTGTTGGGCGATCGGTTGCAGACTCTGCTGTGTACTCGGCTGCATACTCTGTTGAAGACCGTGTACGTTCTGCAGGACATTCTGCTGCCCCACCACGTCCGCATCCCTCTGCGGTTTGCAGACAATGGCGAGCAGTTGGGGCTTTTCATTCAGCCATCTCTGCAGATAATAGACATCCTGGCGTCCTGCACAAGCCGAGACGTCCACTTCATTACTCCCCGTCGCCCCGAACTGGGAGAAGACGCTAGCATAGGCTAAACCCAATTTCTCCCACATCTTCTGCAGCTTCTCGCTCGAATGAGCAATTGGAGATGCCAGGTTGAAGTCGACGAAAGCCTGGTCCTCGGGGAACGCGATGCGACCGTACTCGGCCTTGCTGCTCATGAACTCAGCTCTCACCCTCTCCCAGAAGGGGCTAGCCCCATCGATAGTGCGCTTCTTACGCGCCACCTCGTCCACCAGTTCGTTCAGATACCGGGCCAAAGTCTCCGAAAACAGGACATTGACCAGCCGTAAGTTGCAGTTCTTGGTCTTCCTGGTACGCCCCGTCGGGATGCCCATCCCCGTGACGGGCACCAACTCGGAAAGACCCACGGTACTTGCCGTCTTGGCCTCCAGCAGCTTGGCCAGCAGCTCGGCGTATCCAGCCTTGGACTGGTACGCCGCATACTCCTTGCTCTGAGCTGGGACACCGAATCCTCCGCAAAGTGTACGCAGTTCCTTGGTTGAGTATCCAGCAATAGTGGACGCCAATTCCGCCCTCTTTCCTTCGTCACTAAGTCGTTGGAGCTGCTCAAGTCGCACCCGCCTCATCGCTCCAACAGCAGCCATATTCGTCGCCATCTTGCAAAAATTGCCAAAAAAGCACTTGAAATGTCGAAAAACTGAATTTAACCAATCAGAACGTTTAAAAAGGAGCGGCGCTGGAGAGCCCTTCACTTGCTCTGACACTAAGACAGCCATGGGTCGAGCTCGGAAGCGCACGATGGACATGATCCGCCTGGTCAAAGGCCTGTCCCGCAACGGCGGCATGCGCCGACCCGGGTGGGTGCCCATGGTGGACCGCTTCCCGCCTCCGCCCGTGCCTCGCCAGGACCGCGACCATCTGCCCAAGATCACGTTCCCGCAGGACCGACTGGCCGAGCTGTACATGAAGCAGCGCGACGGTGTGGTGGACGGCCAGACGGCCTACGAGTTCGCCGACGAGCAGCTGACACTCATCGAGCACGGCATCCCGGAGGAGGACGCCTATAATATGCTCATCGAGAAGTACGACCAGGTGGAGAGCCACCGCTTCCTCGAGAAGTTCTCCAAGATGCGCGGCATCAAGTTCGCCGACCCGGCCGAGTACGACGACATCGAGAAGGGATGGGTGGAGGCCGAGAGCCGTGCCATCAAGGAGGCTATGCGCCTCGAGTACGAGGAGGAAGAAGCGCTCCGGAAGATGTAGACGATGGGGTAGACACCTTGTTTAAAGAAGATGAACAAGATTTAACCTTTCATTTTGTGGAGCTTGATGAAAATAAAACGACAATTGTTGTCAAAAAGGAGAATAAATGGATTGCATGAGTCTTCTACATGTACATCTGCGCCAATGTGGGGTTCGTCCGACGGAATCAATCAAAAAAGGTGTCGCTGCTTGTTTCCCGAGTTCATTACTGGCACAGCGGGTTGGTCTGCTCTCGAGCCACGACAACCGAGAGGTAGGCGGCACTGGCGCTGGGTTGAGCATCTCCTTCCTCGTTTTCATTGCGGCGTAGTCGGTTGGCGAATGTGGTGGGGAGTTCCGACTCCTTGGGGGTCGTGACGGCCATGTAGCCGTTGGGCTGCTCGGCCGCCATCTTGCTGCGGCTCACGCTCTTGCTGAGACTGAGGCTCATGCTGCGCGCGTTGGGGCTCTGCGGCGCTTGGCGACGAGCAGCGGCGCCTTCTGGATCGATGAACTCGCCGAACTGAAGCCCCTGTTGCATGTCGTGGTGCACCTCGCGGAACATGCGCACGATCGTGGCCATCATGATCAACTCGCCGGCGTTGGAGGACAGCGCGTATATCGGAGACGGCAGGAGGTAGCCGACCAGCAGCGCCACGGCGCCCACGAGCATCCAGATCCACGGGTTGAAGCACGTGGCGTGCACCATGTACGAGTAGTTGGTGCCGTAGTTCCACAGCCGCAGGCCGATGTACAGCGCCAGCGCCACGAGCACCAGCGCCGGGAGAATGGCGCACACGGCGTGCGCCGTGTTGTCTCCCTGGAGTTCGTAGATGCTGGCGATCTCCGGCGCGAGGTCTGAAGTCCAGCGGTACGCGACCAACAGGTTCAACACCAGCAGCGTGCAGCCCACGAGCCACACGATGAAGCGCAGGCACGTGGACAACCACCAGCGGCGCTTGGCCAGACTTGAGGCCGCGCCGGCGTTGTCGCAGCTGCTGCCGCGCTCGCGGTGGCCGCTCTCGAACGAGATGCCGCAGAAGTTGACCGACTTGTGCTTGTGCACCAGGTAGGCCAGCTCGTAGCACACGAGCAGCAGCATGGGCGTCACGCAGGCATGGAAGGCCAGCATGGCTTGTGTGCTGGCGCGACGGCGGTCGATGCCCGTCGTGGCCATCACGGCGTTGTCGAACACGAGGCTGAAGCAGATGAACGGCTGCGAACATAAGAAGCAAAAAGGACATTAGGATGGGAACACTTCGAGGCACTTCGAGGGTGTCTGCAGAGCCGTACCGTGAGCAGGAAGGCGGCGGTGGTGGAGTATTTCTTGGCGTATCCGAGCGAGAAGTAGAAGAGCACGACGCCGACGCCCGCGAAGAACCAGAAGAAGGGCACGAAGGCCGGCCGCACGTGCACCTCGTACTCGTCGTCCGACGCCATGTCGTCGCTCTCGCTCCTGTTCGACTCTGGTGGTCTCTAGCCTCTGGACAAGGGGGCGTGCGTCAATCCAGGCGTCCAGTGACCGGGTCCGCAAGTCCGCAAGCGCTCGCTGTACGCCGTCCAGTACTGGAGGAGGAGGTCGGTCGATTGAGCGATTGATGTGGGTGAGGCCAGCGCAGACAGAGGAGTGGGAGAGACTCGAGGCCGCTGGAATGGCCGTTCTGATCCCCCTTCGAAGGCAGATGGCATTTCGGCCAGCACCGCATGGCCATCGTCGCAGACGTTTCGGCGTTCTCTGTTATTTTAGCTTTAGATATTTTAGACACTTTAGACACAACATGACGCTGTCAACGAGCGATGGCTTTCCATTTTGCACCAAAGTGTTGAGTGAGAAACTAACTGGACCACAGAGCTGCGAAAGAGTTGCTCCGCAGACCAAAGCTTTCATTACTGTTTTGTGTTACGACGTCAGAGCAGCGTGCAGTGCGCGCAGCCCGAAGGCGGCGGGAGCTCTGCTTCTGCTTCCTGAACCTGCTTGGCGACTGCCGGAGAGGCAGCCGGGGCCGATGGAGGGGGGCGTACTATTCACTTCTCGTACACCCACTCGTCGTCGTAGGCGCCCCACTCGACGACGCCCTCGGGGAACCACAGGTTGATCTCCTTGTTGGCCGACTCGACCGAGTCCGAGCCGTGGCAGACGTTGCGGCCCACGTCGACGCAGAAGTCGCCGCGGATCGTGCCCAGAGCGGAATCGGTGGGCTTGGTGGCGCCCAGCATCTTGCGGCCCTCGAGCACCACGTTGGTGCCCTCCCAGACCATGCAGGTCACGGGGCCCGAGCTCATGTACTTGATGAGCGCCGGGAAGAACGGGCGGCCGTTCAGGTCCGCGTAGTGGGCCTCCAGGTGCTCCACCGACGGGCGCGCCAGCTTGAGGGCCACGAGCTTGTAGCCCTTGGTCTCGAAGCGCTTGATGATCTCGCCGACCAGGTGGCGCTGCACGCCGTCAGGCTTGACCATGATGTAGGTGCGTTCGCGGGCCATGATGCTTGGATTGACTTGAGACCGAAGGAGATCTTTGGGGAATGCCTGGTCGCCACGTGTGGAGGACACCCCAGCCAATTGTTGCAGCACAGTTTTGTCCAATACGAGAAATGGATGGATTTTGACCAATTACGAGCGAAGTGAGCTGCTGGACGGCCACTTCAACTTGGCGACTTGCTGGATGACTGCAAGTGCGACGGCAGCTAGCTAGCTAGCTGTGCTGCGACTGAGACTGCACGGGCAGAGAGGCTCAGGTGGAATGGAAGTGCGAGCTGACGAGCAGGCGGAAGGTCTGGTTCTCGTCGAAGCCGAGCTCCTCGAGCATCTTCTCGGCGTGCAGCACAAGCAGCGGGTCCATCTCGACGATGGTCTCGTCGTAGTTGGCGCAAGCGCGCAGCACGCGCAGCAGGGCGTCGCTCTGCGGGTGATCCAGCGCGAAGCCGTACAGCTGGAACGCGCGCTGGATCGTCATGGCGCGCGGACAGTACTTGCACGAGCACAGGTAGTCCTCGAGACGCGGTTGCGGAGGCGCTGTGAGTGCAAAAGAAAGCATAGCTGTCAGAGATCGACAAACGAGAAAGTGCGCTGGCGTATACTGTCGTATCACCTTCGTAGAGAGACTGCGTGCGGCGCAGTGATGACGTCGATCCGAGCGACTTCCTGCTGCCGAAGGTCGGGGACTGTCGGCGCAGGTTGAGGCCTGTACAGCAAAGCAGGACGCAGTTAGTCGGTACAAGGCTCAGTATCTGTAGACAGACGTACAAACTTCTAACACGTACCGGATCTGGGACACGAGTTCGGAGCAGGCAGCATCGCTCGTGCCTCCGGTGACAGCTCGCTCTCGTCATCGTCCTCTGGAGGTGGGGGCTTCTCCTCATCGTCGAAGTCGCTCTGGACCTCCACGACACCTTCAGCGGAGACGACAACGATCGACTTGTCGTCGAATTCGCGGTTGCCTGTATACGCCGACGGGGTGTCGGGGAAGAAGCCCGCACTGCCATCGTCGGTGCTTGAGGCACGGCCTTCGTGGTCCAGCGACAGCGACGGCTCGTAGTCATACATGGGCATCAGCACCCTGGCCTCGGTCCTGCTCATCGTGCGACGACGGTCGCCTGTCTTCCATGCATCCGCTGCATCAATATCCAAACAACAACAAAGGATCAGCCAACCCACCATGCATGCAACACCGGAACGCCCGACACCTCCGTACCATCCGGCGCAGTTTGCGCGCAGCAATTGACGGCGCCCATGAGTTTCCTGTGCTTCTTCTTCTCGGACTTCTCAGCGACGTGTCGAGTTCACCACTAAACGAGATCGTCTCTAGCGGCAGGCATCGCCGAGAAAGAGCAGCACTTCGATGCGCATTGAGCAGCTAGAGCTCCGGTGCCTTTCTCATGGATGGCTACATTTTGATGTCAAAACCGGTATGTTTACCGGTTTCACATTTTTGGCGGGAGCGCAGTTTTTGATCGCAATGGAGACGCTGTCGCAGCCCGCGTTCGATCCGAACGAACTGAACGAGGATGTCAGCAAGATGCGCATGCTGTGGGTCAACGAGTTGGTACGTCTCTGTCTGTAGTGCAATACGCATACGTTCCTGTCTAGATTGATGCGAAATTGACCAAGTTATGAGCGGTTGACCGATGTCTCTCCACCTGGTAGAACGCCCCCGAGATCCTGCAGTACGACGAAGACATGGTCGCCGAGATGCTGGAGCAGATCCGCAATCAGCAAGATTTCGTGGACTCGGTCTACGAGGAGCGCACGCAGCTCACGGAGGAGAAGTCGTTCGTCAACAAGCTCTACCAGATGGAGATCGACCGACTGCGCTACATGGTGTCGTCCTACTTGCGCACGCGTCTCCGCAAGGTACCGACAGTATCTTTTGTTCTGTATCCAAGAGATGAAGCTGTAGCTGATAGATATCGGGTGTTGCTGTCGTATATTCGGCTCTGCAGATTGAGAAGTTCGCTATTCACATCTTGTCGGACCCGGAGCGGGCGCAGCGACTGTCGCTGAAAGAGCGAAACTACGCCCAACAGTGCGTAGAGTTTTACGTTATTGACACGTTGTTTGGAGAGCAAGTTGGGCTCATGGGTTTGCTTTGTTATTGTATTGATATTCAGGTTCGTGGAGCTCTTCGAGTCGCACGTGAACGATCTGGCGCTGGGCAAGTTTCCGAAAGACCACAGCTCGATCATGGATGAAGGCATGGGTACGGCCACTTTACACATGCAGTCTTTTGTGTTTTGGTGTTCGTACTGGCGCTGGTGGCTGTCAGGTTCTGATACTTGGATGCTGATTTTGTGGAGCAGTGGCTGAACCGAATCTGGACTGCTTCGTGTTCTGTGAGGGCAAGGGCGAAGCTGGAGGCGTGCAGGTCGACGACAAGGGCGGCAGCTACATTCAAATCCATCCGACGGACCGCTATGTCTTGCGCTACAGCAGCGTGGGGGACCACGTCAAATCTGGCGACATCGAGCTCATCTAGACCGCTGTGAGAATCCACATAAGCTTAGGAGAGCGTTGCGTCGTCAAGCGATATAGATTAAGTTAGCTGTGCGAGAACACACGACCATGACACGCAGCAGGCAGGTCGCTGGTTGCAGCGGCACCCGTCCGCCTGCATGCAGAATAATACCAGCACCCCCACGGCCCGCAGTGATAAAAAAAAACTACTCCTAAGTGTCTCGGGCTTGGTGGAGGATCTGCTGTCCAAATGTCGAACTAGTTTCTCCTCTGATAATGTATGAATGCAGCCACATCGTCCCTGCCGCCCGCTTACCACAACGGGTTGGCAACGGACGCCGCCGCGGCAATGCAGACGAAGAAAGATGCTGGCTATAAAATACCAAAAACAATATCCAGCAGATATTGTCAGCACCCACAAATACCTAGAAAAATAATCACCCACAGTCCACTTACCACCAGCAGCACTTCTTCCAGCACGAGCACTGCCACCTGGAAGTACTCGTAGTGCGTGAAGGCGTAGCTTGGCACCTCAAACCGCTCGTACAGATGCGGCGTGAGCATCACAATGCGCGCGAACTCCATGGCACTCAGAAGCAAATACTGCAATACAAATACAAAAAGCGAATCAGAAAAAAAATCTTGAGCGCAATTCCCTAAAAGGTGTCAGAACGCACCACGACGGTCCAGCTCATGCGCTCGGAGCGCACGGCCAGCAGCCCCACGACGCCCACGACGAACATGAAGATGTTGGACAGCCACAGATAATTGGCAGAGGCCAGCAGCCCCAGCAGCAGCTGCAGCCCGGCGATCACGCGGATGCGTTGTGACCGTCGCGCCGTGGACGCCCACACGCGCTTCTGCTGCTCGAAGCCGCCGTAGCAGCGCGGCGCAGTGGACGTGGAAGTTGCAGAAGACGCCGCGTAGCTGCGCGGGAACAGCGGGTCGTACTCGCGCGCGTGCTCCGACATGGTCGACATGCTCAGGGGGACGGCTCTCTCTCTCTCTTGTGGGAATGACCTTTTGCCTGTTTTTCTCCATCATTATGGCATTTTCAAGCATTTTGGCCAATCATTTTCCGGATCAATCATTTTGGCCAGGATCTCTCTCTCGCGCCAAGCGGCAGTTCTGATACCACATCTTCCTTTTCCTAGCGGACCTCGTGGGGGAAGTGTTTTGGCATGGCAATTCGTAAAGATACAAGATGGCGGAAATTCGTAAAGCTAGGTGGATGCACGAGGCGAAATTGGCGCATGTTGAAGGCATTTTCGAGAGAAAAGGCAACTTGTGAGCATGGCTACACTTCCTGGTGCTGCAAAAGCGGTTTGAATTGGCAGACTGGAAGTGGTAACAGCGGGGATCTAATAGAAATAGTGCTAGAGACATTGAGCCATTCCCACCTCGTTATTTCATCTTACCACTGCCGCTGAGTACAGCTGGGCAGCTTGAGCGACACCGCATCAAACCAGTAGGAGAAAAGGGTCTCACACCCCACTGGAAAGCACGACGTGGGCCTCCTTCGTGTGCTTCTGCTTCTTCTCGAGCACTTTCATCATCTTGGTGCTACCTTCTCCGGAAAGCAGTTTCTGCGCCTCGAGCTCCTCCTTGAGCTGCTTCAGTCGCTTCTCCTTTTTCTTCTTTCCGGGCTCGTGGCCGTGGAACTTGTACGACAGCATGCGGAACGCCTCCTTCTTCGTCAGCAACCGGCCAAACTCGTCGCGGTAGTCCAGCTTGACACCGTTCTTGATCCGCAGATCGTCCTCGAAGTCGCGGTCACGCGCATCGTTAGCCCGGCCGGCCTGTCGTTCTACGCGCGTCTGCCGCAGGTCTCCCGTCTTGCGAAGAAGCGCCAGAGTCGCGCCCATTCCTGTCCCCACCAGGGGCTGTTCCTCGCCCCACACCTCGTTATCCTTGGACTCTTCGTCACTCTCACTCGCCTCCTCTTTCTTCTCTTCATCAACCTCCATATCCTCCTCGAGTTTCTCCTCCTTAGAGACAGCAGCTTGCTGCGGTTCCTCAATCGCTGATACGGCTGGGGTGGCAGCAACAGCAGCTTGGAATTGAGCAGCGCGTTTCTCCATGGCATCACGCAGCCGAGTCTCGAAGTCCGTGGCCTCGTTAAACACCACCGTGTTCGTTGCAATGCCCACCTCCCCGAAAACATGGCCAGCCGGCCTGTGGTTGGTGGCAGGTTCAGTCATTGTGACATCTCCAGAGCTGTCCACGAGACCAGAGACGGTCGAATCTTCCTCCTCGTTGACGGTTTGGCTGACCAGCTTTGCGATCCGAGCCTCGTTTGTCGTCGGAGCTACGGGGACCTGATTCTGCGTCTGCTGTTGAGCCAACTGGCGAGCACGATACAGAGACGCGCCCAGCTCCATCTCAATGGCAGCAGCGTCGTCCGCGATTTCGCTGTCGTCAACTGGTCGTCGCTTTATCCGCTTGTTACCGGAGCTGGCAGCCAGCGCCTCGGATGCTTCCGCGTTAGCCTTTTCACGAGCTTCCTGAAAGCGAAGCAAGTTCTCCTCCTCCTCAGGATTTTCGTCGTCGCGACGGCTGCGTCGGCGTTTACCGCGGTCTTTGGATGCTGACGGACCAACCTGTAAAGCCTCCTGTTCCAGCTGCGCCACGAGCGACGCAGCGTCGCCGCCTTCTTCCGTATCTCCGCTGTTCAGCTGCACCTCAACCTCCTCATTCTCGCCCAGATCCTCATCACGATGACGACGCGATTTCTTCTTCTTCTTACGCAGTTTCTTGCCCTTCTTGTGCTTGGCAAACTGCGCCTCCACTTCCTCCTTCGTGTAGTAGTCCTCCGCGCGTTGCGAGCGATCCATGGCAAGCGAAATGACCGTCACCTCATCCTCTTCCTCCTGTTTACTCTCGTCCTGCAGCACTACGGAGCCTCCCGCCGCGTCGAGCTTGAACTTCCTGGCCTCATCAGCCTCCGCCGCGTCCTGCTCCTCATCGTAGTGAGCCAGTAACTTTGGTCCATTTCTCTTCATCTTCCGCGGGTTGCCCATCTCCACGAACTCGTCGTCGTCATAACCTGAATACACGGGCATGGCCGCCCGCTTGGCTCTGGCCTGTTGCTGCAGCCGTCGGTCCTTCTCGCTCAGCTCGACGTTCACCAGTTCGTCGTCCTCTTCGTTTAAATCCCTGCCGTCTTCTCCGAGGACTCTGGTGTCCTTGAGCGTCAGCACAACCTCCTGTCCATCTTCAAAAGTGTCCACCGAATGTCCAACTGTCAAGCCGGCCAGCGCGGCGGCGTCATAGCTCGCTGTTTTCGCCTCCTTTTTCGAGTTCTCCTCCGTCCTCCGTTTCTTCCTGGACTGCTTGACCCAGTCTAGCGCGTCTTGACCTTTTAAGCCTTCTTTTAGCTGCTCGCCGAGCGACTTGCCGGCTAATTTTTGGGTTAATTCGCGCCTTGTCTTGGACTGCTGCAGCCTCTTCTTGAGCTCCTGCTGCTCCCGCTCGGCATCCAGCTGCGCGCTGCTCTTCTGCACATTAACCACCGACTGCTCTTTTTTGGAGGGGCCGGCGACGAGCGGCTTGAGCCCCAGCGAAATTCGCAGCTTGTTGGTCTCCTCGATGGTCAGCGAGATCTCGCCATTCTTACTTTCGGACGAGGCTTTGGGCTCCCGCTCCTCCCGGCGGGGGCTGCGACTGCGACTGCGACTGCGGCGGCGAGACGAGGACGCGTGGCGGTCACGGCGAGACGAAGATGCGCTGCCGTGGCGTCGAGAGCGAGCAGGAGAGCGAGACGCGCTGCGACTGCGACTGCGAGCCATTGCAATGCGACTCGAAGTTCGTTTATGGTCGAAAATAGTACCGAAATTAAAAAAGTGGTGTGGAGCACGTAATATAGCGAGCACTTCAACGTCGCGGTAGCATGGTTAGTCGTCCATTGATTTCCTTTCCTCCCTTCCGGACGCCTGACTTGTTGCCTGTCCTCACAACCCACCGGCGAAGCCACTGCGCTCACTCTGCTATCGTCCCAGTCGGCAGCAAGTGAAGAATCCCTTGAAGAACCGAGAAGGAAAAGCAATGTTGGTGCCTGTGATCGACATCTCGCCTTTCGTGAGCGAAACTTCGAGCTCCAAAGCTGCACGTGACGCCATGGTGGTCCAAGTGGCCGACGCTTGTCGCCACGTCGGCTTCCTGGTCATCACCAACCACGGAGTTGCGTCCAAGACGATCGCTCAAGCGTTCGAGGCGGCAAAAGAGTACTTCGACCAGCCGTCGGAAGTCAAGAAAGCGGTGTCCATGACGCCCGAGTACCCGTACGGCTACGAGAGTGCCGAAATCCTGTCCAAGTCCAAAGACAAAGATGATAAAACGGTACTTCCGGACTTAAAGGAGACGTTCCAAGTGTGTGTGGGGCCCGACGGGCGTGAGCCCAATGTACCGGCCCAATGGCCGGAAGGACCTCCAGGGTTCAAAGACACTATGACCTGTTACTATCGAAACGTGGAGAAGCTGGCTGCCGTCATGATGAAGATCTTCGCCCACGCACTGGAACTACCGGGGGATTTCTTTGACAAGAAGATCGACAACCACATGTCGTCCTTGCGGATCCTGTGAGTCTCCGTAGTTTTTAGTGGCCAGCCTTTCAAGACGGTGGCTCATGATGTCCTTGTTTGTGTCTAGGAACTACCCGCACCAGGGGCAGGAGCCTGGCTTGGAGCAGATTCGCGCGTCGGCGCACACGGACTACGGCAGCCTGACCATCCTGGCGGTGGACGACGCGCCTGGTGGCCTGCAAGTGCGCGACCTGCAAGGCGAATGGCACAGTGTCCAGGCCCCCGCTGGCTCGTACGTCGTCAACCTGGGCGACCTGATGCAGCACTGGACAAACGATCAGTGGCGCTCGACCATGCACCGCGTCGTGAACCCGCCGTCGGGGTGCGCGAACAACCGCCGCCAGTCCATCGCCTTCTTCCACAACATCAACGCCGACACGAGCGTCGAGTGCATCCCAACGTGCCAGTCACCCGAGAACCCGGCCAAGTATCCCCCCGTTCTGGCCGGGGAGTATCTTATGATGAAGCACAGAGCGGCCATGGGCAACTGAGACGATGTGCAGCTCACCAACCAAGACGTTGCTGGTAATAAATATCTTGGCTCTTGTGCGTTCTCACAACTTGAAACTACTGTGAACGAACAAAAGCACTCCTTCCCTGTCTCTCTGGACGAGAATGTGCGACCCAGGTGAGGAAGACTCATCGAAGAAGTGGGCGGCGGAGTTCTACCACCAGCAGGCCCTCCTAAGCAAGAATCAAGGATGGAAGGTCTTGTTCAAGCCGTCGGTGCTTGGTGCCTGCCTCGCCGTCGCTGGGCGCGTTCTGATCGGTCCGATGGCCTTGCTGCTGCTGTTCACCGCCACCGGGTACCTGTCGGATGCTACGGTGCTCATCAAGGCCGATAGCAGCTTCTTGGCGTACACTCAAAACGACCTGTCCATGGCTGGAGGCTGCACGGGGTGTTTGGGCCCCTGCAAGATCGTCCTGCTCAAATACTTTCTGTTCAACCAGGCGCCACTCACATCGGCCCCAACCTTTTCCGCCTTCATTTCACAAGGACCGGATGCGTCACTGTACGACTTCAGTCCCCTGAGTGCCGAAGCCCTCGCGCTCGGAGACGAGCTGGACGCCAGTGGTGCTATCTGCCAAAGCGGCAGGAACGAGTGGGGCTCCTCTACTAACGCTGTCACAGGGACAGCTCAGGAGGTTTTGAACGTGGTGAAGATCCTCAACCTCAGCGTTGCACCGCAGATGGTGCGCGAGCTCGAACTGGGCATCGCGCAGGCTGACGAATGCCCCACGACATGGAACATGATCGCGATCTCTCGGCTCTTCCAATATCCGACCACCCCAGGAGACCCGACATTCGCCAAAATCCCCGCCGTGGACTTGAACCTCTTCCCAGACTACACCGAGTGCCGACCACTAGTTGCCAACGATGATAGCCTCGTGGGCTCCAAGCTAGCGCTGGCCACGAATGGGGAGGATCTACTGAGTGCCGTTCCCGAAATCCTGACCTTGTTCCCTTACAGTTTTTCAAATTGCATGAATCCAGTGCCACGTGAGTTTCCAGCCACCAACACGCACTACGAAGCCACTTCAGTCGTGCAACCACTGTTGCGAGCCTATTACGGAGGCTGCCGCGTGCGCGCGGTGAATACGACGGGCGTCTACATCGAAGCCCAATGCGAGATGGAAGATCATTGGGAGAGTTACGGCTTGATGGTTCACTCGCCCGACGATATCCCTCTGTGCAGTACGGGCGACGTGTGTATTCACAACTACTTCAACTCGCTCTGGGAGTGGGTCAACTACAAGACAGCGGATCAACCGGATCGCATTGGCATGAACCTCAACACATTCCGTAGTCGCTACGCTGATTCCGTCGCGATCAGCGTCTTACCTGGCATCGTCGTCATGCAGATCTTTCTCGCGGGTATCATCAGTCTGTACCAGGTGATGTCGCACAAGAGGTCCGTGCTGCTCACGCAGATTTGGGCCTACCGATGCCAGAATGGCCGCATGCAGGTCGTCTACCTCGCTCAGATCTCGTACCACTTGATCTACAATTCGGATCTGTACATGCTTGGGCTGGCCACGGGTACGTTAACTGGCGAGTCGATCGCAAACCTCACGTGCTGCTTCTTCGCCTTCTCGTACTCGTTCGTGAACTTACTCAAGGCTCGCTCGGGAGATCAGCAACTGGACCGCCACTTCCGACTAACGTGGGAGACCATGCAAATTGTCATCACAACCTGCGTGGGGTCGATCCTGCTCTCCATTCAGAGGACGTCGTTGGTGAGCATTCTGTCGGAAAACGCGGAGATTCTGCGCAAGACGTCAGCCCGTGGAGCCAAATACTGCGGTCTGAACGACTCGTGCATCCTGTTCACACACAACATGCCGTCAGTCGTGACGCTCATCTCCGTGGTGCTGGGCGTTGTGGCGCTGGTGACTTCATTTGTCGTCAAGAAGTTGAGTCCGAAGGTGAAGAGTGCTGTGCGGTCAGCTCGAATGTCGCTGACGGGGACTTACAGCGTGAAGGACAGTGGAGATGCCAAGGTGGCAGCTTTGGATGCTGGTGCTAAGACTCGCGGGCCAACAAATGACCACCTCACCTCGTTCGAGAGAAATTGCATCGGTGGACCGTTCAAGAAACTCTTCCGAGATTGTGACGATATGGCCTACGTGAGTTACAACGGCAAGCGCTGCATCACAGTCGAGGCGCTACTGCTCACAGGCTACCTCTACTATGGCGAGCACATCTACCAGGCGTCGGCGGTCATGCTGCTTCTACTTGCGCGTCTGATACCGAGAAAGGTCCTTCGAACGTTCAACATGCTGCTGCTGCGTTGGCACGTCGATCCGATGGAAGGCACGCTGACTCACGTACAGTCGTGCACCTGGTACGCTGCGAGCAAAGAGAACGTCGAGCTAGCCGGAGCTAGTCCGCTTGCGTGATGGTTCGACAAGGAAGTAGTGGCTCCATGCTAGAGAACGCCTCTGTTATCACACTAACCCTTGCAAGTGTGGCAAGAGAGAGACTTCACAGATAAAACCATAGTTAGTGATAAAAAGCATGGAGAACCAAGGATGGAGGAACCTGTTCAAACCCTCTGTTCTTCGACTGCGTGGGTCTCTTCTGCTCAATTAGCACCGGCACTTTCCTGTCGTCACCGTTCTCATCGAGGCCGACCAAAGCATTTTGTTTTTACTGAATGATATGTCGACGGAAGCGCAAGGGTAAGTTCTAAGGTCTACACAAACCCGGCGCTACTACCCCGTTCGCAGGCGATGACAAGCTGTGTCTGGCAACTCCGTTCGGGCTCAGTTGCCGGCTGCTTTGTCTTCCCCAAAGCAGCAGCGTATGCCCCACGCCGCCCTGTTGTAATCAGGTGCTCGGTGCATTAGAGATCCTTGAACGCTGTTTGAAGCCGACGGGAGGTGGACAGGAATCAAGCGGGGGTGACGCTCGTCTGGGCGCTCAAGAAACTGCGACCATCAACGCATCAACGGCCTCGCTTCAAGAGCACTCGGGGTGCCTTCGTTGAGCCGTCTAGACGTTGGTACGAAGGTGCTCTGTGACCAAGAGAACCAAATGCTCCTTGTCATTCCGTCAATGGTGATGTTATCGCACAAGGATCGTTAACTCCCGGTGTTCGTCGTGATCAATCTGTACCTGTGTTGACGAACGGTCTCAGAACTTCAACTTGCGCTCACTCAGGCGAGCTCTTGTCCAGCCATTCGACGCCGAGCATCTTTGCAGAGTAGCATTCTGGCGCAGCTCTCGGGCATGAATCAAGTGGCCTAGCACCGGTATCATCTCCGATAAATGCTCGCAGACACCGCAACTTGTTGTTGTTGCTGCTGCAAGTGGAAGCGGAACGAGCTGTTGCTTCGCCTTGTGGAATGACCGCCGCTCAATCTCTCACTTTTCAATTCGCCTCGTGTCAACAAGAACGCAAGCAAAAGTTGCCCCCTTCTCCTGTCTACCAAGTCTCGACGACAAGAACGTGCACGCCATGCCACCGCCAGCCTCGATGAAAGCGAACTGCGCTTTCCTTTCGATCGTGGTGGCGCTCTTGCTGACCGCTGTTGCCGACGCGCAGACGCTAGCCAAATCCAGTGACGGCACGGGCTTCCACATCTTCTACCGCACGGGCTGGACGGCGCCCTACATCCACTACACCACGGGCTCCGGCTGGACGACGTCTCCAGGCTACGCCATGACCAAGAGCAACGACTCCACCAACTTCCCGTCTGCATTGGGCTGGTTCCGCTACGACTTCCTTGCCTCCACGAGCTCGATCGAGTTCGTCTTCAACAGCGGGAATGGCGTTTGGGATAATAACGCCAATGCAAACTACAAAGTCAGTGTGGCCGGCACTTGGCAATTGACGAGTTCCGTGAGCACCCCGTCGTCGGCGACGATCCTGACGGCGGCGGACGATGGCACCGGGCTTCATGTCTTCTTCCAGACAGGCTGGACAGCTCCGTACATCCACTACTCGACCGGGTCAACGTGGACGACGTCGCCCGGCAAGCTCATGACAGCCAGCAACGACTCGACGTTTCCTGCATCCGTCGGGTGGTTCCGGTACGACTTCGCTTCTCCACAAGCCTCGCTCGAGTTCGTGTTTAACAACGGCCAAGGCGTTTGGGACAATAACCTCAATGCAAACTACAAAGCGACAAGTGCGGGAAGGTGGGTTGTCATGAGCACGGTGAGTGTGCCTGCTGCGACAGCATCAGGCACAACGACCCCAGTTGCAACCACAGCGACCCCTTCGACTACGACAACGAGTACTCCTTCAACGACGACTGCCACCCCATCCGGAACCTGTTGGAACTACAACGGCTACGATTCCTGTGCTAGTTCGTCGCAGACCGAGTTGCCTTCCACTGACGACGAGAGGAAGTGGCAAACCCCGCCGCGCAACGCCAGCGACTGGTCCACGAACTACCAAGACTACAGATCATTGACGGGCTACGCTCACGTGGTGTACGGGTCTTCTCGTACGTCCGCTACCGTCACTGTACGCACCTATCTCCGTGTTGCTTCAGCTGCCTGTACGTACTCTTTCAACGGTGTCAGCTCGACGTCCGCGACGTACCAAGCCACCAGCTCGTTGACAGCCGACCTCCTCATCGTCGTTAAGTGCACCGACTCGGCCAACACCTGGACGCTGGAGCTTGACCCCGTCAACTTCCTCTGGCAGAACAACGCAGTGACGCAGCCTAGCGGCATGAACGGAGGTCAAAAGGGGGCCATCGTCGACTTGTTCGGCTGGCCGTACGACGACATCGCGCAGGAATGCGCCGACTTCCTGGGCAAAGCCGGCTACATGGGGGTGAAGATCAACCCGCCGCAGGAGTCCGTTTTGACGGATGCGTGGCCCCAAAGCGGGCAGCGCAACCCCTGGTACTTCGTCTACCAGCCCGTGAGCTACCGTTTGTACTCTCGTCTCGGAACGCGGACGCAGTTGAGAGCGATGATCCAGACGTGCCGAGCCAATGGAGTCCGTGTGTACGCTGACGCCGTGGTGAACCACATGACCGGAGGGGGCAACGACGTGCTGTCGCACCGCTACAGCAGTGGCAGTTCCTGCGTCACGTGGGGTGCCAAGTCGAGCGCTGAGGAGTCTCCGTACTACACGTTCAGCTATACGTACGGCGTCAACAACTACACGAACCTTCGTCCTGCACTCGAGTACCCGGCAGTTCCGTTCGGCCCGACCGACTTTCACTGCGAACGCACGCTCAACTCGTGGACCGATCCGCTCCAGCTCGAGACGGGGTGGCTCACCGGTTTGACGGACTTGAACACGGCGAAGACGTACGTCCGCGAGCGCATCGCGCAGTACTTCGTGGATCTCCTGGGCATCGGCTTCAGCGGCCTCCGGTTGGACGCACTCAAACACATCGGACCGGTTGATACCGGCGCCATCTACGGCTTGTTAAACACCTACATGGGCGGCAGTCTCCCGGACGACTTCCTTTCGTGGGGCGAAGTGATCATGGGCGGTGAGGCCAGTCTTCTCGCCTGCAATGCCGACTCGGGCTACAACTTCTACACGGGACTCGACGCACAATACGCAGCTAACGGCATCTCGTCCACGGACATTGCCAAGCTCAAGATCTGGTCGTCAGACTACCCCAAGGAGTTCCCCATTTGCGGGTCGTGGATCCTGCCGTCGACCCGCTTCGTGGTGCAGAACGATGATCATGACCAACAGAACGACGGCTCGTCCTCCCGAGATATGGGTGACACTGGATCCGTGCTCATCAAGGACAAGGACGTCGACAAACACCGCGCGTTCGAGGTCAAGCTCTTCTCGCGCACGGATGGAGACTGGCAGATCAAGGTGGTGCTGAGCTCGTACACGTGGTTCACGAACGGCGCCGCGGGCTTCCCGGACGGGTACTCGGACTGCAGCGGCTTCGACTCGTCACAAGGTCAGACTTGCACCGCCAGCGTGCCCTACGAGAAAGCGTTCGTCGCTGGATCCTGCGGCTACACCGTCGAGAGCTTTGCCGGAGGCAAGTACACTCGCGTGCACCGCGACTTGTCCATCGTGAACGCCATGCGGGCCTGGATCGGTCTATCGTCGGTCGCTCTGTCGGACCTCGGCATCACGGGGAGTTGCTAAAACCCCGTGCGTTGCAAGGCGATGTCGACTTCTGTAGTTTCGCTTGCTCTGTCGTTTGTACTTGTTTGACAGCGACATCTACCCATAAGCAACGTTTCCCACTTCTTCAAACGGAGTCGTGCTCTCGGTAGCAACACGTGGCGCCAAGTACTGCGGTTAGAATGAATGAAATAGGCAACTCCTTGTTTCTCGTCGTCTGGTTCTGGACGAGAGCATTGAAACGTGCTGCCAGGCGAGGAGGACGTGGTAAAATGTACCACGAACAGTGCCGAGCTCCAAAGTTGCCCCTTGCAAGTACGATAAGCGCTTAACTTGCCATGGCTCATCACTTCGCTAGTTAACCTTTTTGGCGACCACAACTCGATCACCAAGCACCTTGATCTTTATCAGTTGAGCTCCTGGAAAGAGAAACCACGCCGCCGACGGACTGGGCGCTGGAGTACTACGCAAAGTACGAAGCCTCAAGTCGTTGGGCTACGTGTGGATTGATGGTGCAGTCTCCAGATGATTTCACGCTATGCAACACGAAAGATGTCTGCATTCACAAGTGGGAAGGACTTGCGGCAATCGAGCCGCAAGCCCCGAGCTGAGTGGCCTTGGACCTAAACACGTTTCGAAGCAGGTACGGCGACATTGTTGATATCAGCGTGCTGCCTGGCATCGTCATCATGCAGATCTTCCTCGCGGGTGTCATCAGTCTTTTACTAGGTGATGTCGCACGAAAGATCAGTGTTCTTGGCGCAGATCTGGGCGTACCGATGCCAGAATGGTCGAATGTAGGGGGCCAACCTTGTGCAGATTCCCTACCACTTCTACTACAATTCGGATCTGTACATGCTTGGGCTGGCCACTGGTGCTTTAATTGGCGAGTCGATCGGAAACCTCTCGTGCTGCTTCTTCTCGTTCTCGTTGGTGAACATGATCAAGGGACATTCTGGGACCAACTCGGTAAAGATTATGAGTTCAAAGGCATGGTCTGTTGTACAAAATGGCGGCAACTACAAGGTCGCAAACTGTAGAAGCCAAGACCCACTTGCCATCATCTACACAACTATATGAATTGATTCCACATAGCTTTATCCAATCTAAAACAAACTCGAGTAGGTTCCTTCACACGGTTTGCAGCCACACATGCCGCGCAAAGATCAACCTCAATGCAAGCTTCAACGACCAATATCCAGCAACACTTTAGCTTCATGATCCCGAGGGATTTGAGAATCATACCTTGCAGCTTTTGTTTATGCTCATGATTTATCAGCGAGATCGCTGCAAGACCAATGCATCATTTTCCAAAACGCAGCGGCCGACGCAAGTCTCTATCAGAGAATCTAGATGATATTGCCACGTTCTGTGTTGCTGTTATCGCTGGCAATCGCTGCTCCATGGACCAAAGCGACCAGCATACTGACCACCAACTGCAACGGCTACTGCGACCGATTCACGCCATGCATCGTACGAAATGCAAACGCCAATGCCTCGGACGGTGTCTCGGCGTATGTGTGTCGACCCGATCTCGCAAGCAACAACGGCGCCGAGTCCTTTTTTGCTTTCGATCGAGAGATCGACGGCGTCGGAGAGATAGAGCTCAACACAACGACCGAAAGACTGTGAGTTTTTT
>JAABLK010000115.1:7102-33242 GCA_012295415.1 Phytophthora chlamydospora | reverse complement strand
AAATGCAAACGCCAATGACTCGGACGGTGTCTCGGCGTATGTGTGTCGACCCGATCTCGCAAGCAACAACGGCGCCGAGTCCTTTTTTGCTTTCGATCGAGAGATCGACGGCGTCGGAGAGATAGAGCTCAACACAACGACCGAAAGACTGTGAGTTTTTTTTCTCTAAGAGCACTACACCTTCAAGCCACTGTGCTAACTTTGTTGGTGTTTTGTAGCACGTTTGGGGCTAGCGATTCTTCTCAGGAAGTGATAAGGGGGGATGCAGGCCCGATGATCTTCTCTACGGAGTTTGTTATCAACTCGTTGGGGGTCTCCAGCGTCGCGTTCATCAACCTCGACCTATCGTCTGTGGTTGGTAGGCTTCAGTCTACCTTACCAACAAGAGTTACAAGCCTACGACTCGAGAACGCTTTGCTGACGGGGTTTCCAGCCGTCCTACTTCTCCATTTTCGATCGCTGTTGCATCTGTAAGTATCACTCATTGCTAGTATATTGTACCGCTCGATCTAACGGAGTTGTGTGGGCAGGAATCTGGACTCCAATTTCATTAACAAGATCGATGAAAATGCCTACTCAAGCAGCCTCATGTCATTGTGAGTGTAGAGTAGATCAGTCTTCCCTCAGCGTTCTCCTAACGCTGTACGTTGTTTGAATCGATAGGAGCGTGCAAGACAACGAGATGCATGACTTTCAAGGCTATTTCCCGAGCCTACAAACACTGTACGTCCAGCTGTCTACTCTATTCGGTGCCTGCATCCTGTTGTTGACTCGATATGTTATCTGTCCAATTCGGAAGTGTATTGAGTCGCAATCGCTTCTTTTCCATCCCGGAAGGCGTTTACAATCTGCGAGCTCTGAAAACATTGTTCGTCCCTACCAACCACATTGCTGCATCCTGAAGTTCTTCGTGCTAACAATTTTCCCTACTTCCTTCCTTCACGACACAGACAAATGGCTGGCAACGGGCCAATGTCGCGCAACTTCACTGCTGCCCAAGCGAAGTTTCTCCGAGAACGGACGTGGGACCTGAAAGAAGAAGATTTTGATGCGATGGGTGGCTGTGCGTCGAAGCTGGAGCAAATTCATGGCGTATCCGTCTGCCTTATCGACGCAATGGCAGCACCAAGTATCGGAGACGGACGCGAAACTCACGCGGATACTTCGGGTGCTACAGCAGTGCAGCGAAAGCTGTACAGCTACGAGAACTATGCTTGTTCTGGGTATTATTCTGGCGGCGTACTTGCTGGCTGCACCATTGGAACTGCGGTCTTCATGCTGACCATTGGGGCGTTCGTGTGGCGCTGGCAGAAGCACAAGCAAGGCTCGCCTTCTGGTGCTCCAGATTCCATCAAGACAACAGAAAATTCGTACGCGTCAATATGGCAAGACCCTCAACTTCTCGCGCTTCAGCTGAAGACCGGCGAGATCCAGGATGTCAGGAAGATCGGCGGTGGCGCGTTTGCGGATGTATGGCTCGTGAAGTACCGAAACACCCACTTACTAGCCTCCAAGCGCTTGCGGAAAGTGCACGAAACTCAGCAAAACACGCAGAACTTCGTGGAGGAGATCAAGATGGCGGCCAAATTCGACCACCCCAACGTCGTCAAGCTGGTTGGCGCAGCCTGGACGGTCGAATCGGATCTGCAAGCGCTCTCGGAGTACATGGTGGGCGGAGATGTCCGCGATTTCCTCGTCTACCCGCAAACGCCTCGTACGTGGACACCGAGGAAGCTGCGGATTGCGACGGATGTGATCGAAGCGCTCGTGTATCTGCACTCGTTTCTCCCTCCTGTGGTGCATCGCGACCTGAAATCCCGCAACATTTTGCTTTCAAGAGAGATGCAAGCGAAGCTGACGGACTTTGGGGTTTCACGGATCATGTCGGAAGAAAACACCATGACGCAAGGAGTGGGTACCAGTCGATGGGAAGCTCCGGAGGTGCTGGCAGGCAAGGAAGACTACAATCAAGCGGCCGATATCTTCAGCTTCGGAGTGGTGCTTTCCGAGCTGGACACTCATGCCATCCCATACGACGACGCTCGTGGGCCAAGTGATAACCCTCTGGCAAATGTTGCTGTCCTGCAGATGATCACGACGGGAGTTCTTCGCCCCAGCTTCTCACCAAACTGCCCTTCAGACATCCGCGCACTAGCCGATCGCTGTCTCGCCTTCAATCCAGATGAACGTCCGTCAGCACCCGAGGTGGCCTACGCACTCCGAAGTGCGGTGATCTAGGTGTGTATTTCGTTATGAAGCTTACCGGGCTGTTCGTTTCTCCAAGCCAAACTCGACTTTTTACGCCATTCCTTCGAAGGAGAAGCACTGGTCAAGCGCTGAGGGCACGCCCATGCGAGTTCCGAAGTAGAACACGCGCCGTCGCAGTAATTGAGGCGCAAACTTCTCCGGGAGCGGCTCGGAGCCAAAGCCGATAAGGCACTCCATCGCGTATCCGCCCTTGTATTTGGTCTTGGTATGGCCGTTGCCCCTCCGCTTCTGGCGGAGCGTGACGTGCGTCGGGTTCGTGTTGAACAGCACGTTGTGCGTGGCTGTGCCCAGCTTGTCCATCGACACTGGGAACGGGTTCAGCAGCGCCTTGCCGTTCACGTACAACAGCTCGGGCGTGTCATCATCCACAGGCAAGTACTGTGCAATGCTACCACAAAGCGAATCCTCGTGCTTTTCGACGTCCTTGTTCGTGGATGAAGAAACGCCGCCAACACCCCACGGCGAGAAGAAGTATTCCTGCTTGGCAAGCTCGTACGAGATCCAAAAAGTCTCCTTATCACCGTATGAAAACTCGTGCACAAAATGTTGCTCCGTGATGAGGAAGAACATGATGTCCATGGCTTTCCCAGCGCGGGATTTATCGATCGCGACAAGCGACGAGTCCTGTTCATGAGAAGTCTGTCGACGCCACGCGTACGACGTCCGAGGGCTCAAATGCTCTGATGGTGTCGAGCCCGTCGGTAAGCCGTACTTAGCGTAGTCGAATTCCTTGAGCAGCTTCTTGAGGTACTGCTCTCCGTCCACGTCCTGGTTGAAATACTCTTTGCTTGAGAGCACGCGGTCATAGAAGAACGTCGTTCCCGTCTTGTTGTAACCCTCCGTGGTCCTCAGTGCAGCCGGATCACGCAGGAAAATGTCGTCAATATCGACCATCAGCACCTCCTTGATGGCGGTGTGGTACATGGCGAGGGGCTTGATCCACCAGCTTCGGAAATGTTTTGCGCGGTCTTCCGTCAACTTGCCGCGCGCCACGAGGTCCGAACAAACGTCCACAATCTCGAGGTTGTTGTCCGCCTCGAGCAGCAGCGTTCGAGACGCGTTGGACATTTCTTCGGGGAAACAATGGTAGATCTGGATGAGCTCTTTGTTGCCCAGACAACGCAGCTCCCGCACCAGCGAGAGCCCCATGGGGACGGCGCCGTTGTGCATGCACATGATGATGCCTTTCTCCTTAGAAGAAGGATCAACCACGGCAACTTGCCCATCGTCTTCTTCTTGTTCAATTAGCACGCCTCCGACGGTTTCGGTGGACGCTCGTTCTTGCTCGGCTAATGAAGACCGCACGTCCGTCGTCTTCCCACTGGAAAAGGAGTAGAGCACCCCCAGCAGCACAAGCGGCACCAAGTAGTGCCACACGGGGCGCTTCTGACGCACACTTCGACGCACAGGGGAGGGCGAGCGATGCGGCATGGTACCACCGGCCTCCAGGTCCTTGCCGTGACGAGGGGAGCTCGGCGCGCTCCGACTCGTCAGCGTATTGCCGCCTTCCTGCATTGTTCAAAAATGGACTTTTCCTACACTTTCCGGCTATTTTTCAGTTCGTTTTGTACAACAAAAATAGGATATACACTAAATATTGAGAAATTGAGTACTTCAACGTGGTTGCCCAATCAAAAGCAAGTATTTGTGTGTTAAATGCGAGTGCAATTGGACTTAGGCAACCGGCATGGCACCTGTGAGTGCGTGATTCTCCTTGCTGGCGGCGTACCACGGGCAGGAAAGCACCTGGGTGAGCACGCCCGTGTCCTTGTCCACGTGCCAGCGCAGCAGCAGCATGTTGAACGTGCGCAGCATCTTGCGGGGCAGCATGCGGGCCAGCAGCAGCAGCATGACCGAGGACGCCTGGTAGATGTGCTCGCCGTAGTAGAGGTAGCCCGTCAGCAGCAAGGCCTCCACCGTCGTGCAGCGCTTCCCCATGTACATGACGTAGGCCATGTCGTCACAGTCCTGGAAGAGGTTGCGGAACGGGCCGCCGATGCAGTTGCGCTCGAACGACGTGAGACGATCGTCGGACTCCTTGCTGACGGACTTCTTCTTCACAGTACCGTCGGCCACGTGGGCGTCCGGCACCGAAGTGCGGCTCTGGTTGAAGCTGCCTTGGCCAGTTAGAGACAGCCGCGCCGAGCGCACAGCGCTCTTGACCTTGGGACTCAAGCGCTTCACAATGAGTGAGGATACAGCCGCGACAACACCCAGACCCACGGAGAAGAGCATGATGAAGAAGATCAAGTTGGTCTTGTACACGACGCACGAGTCGTTCAGGCCGCAGTACTTGGCTCCGCGGGCTGACGTCTTGCGGAGAATCTCGCCGTTGTTGGCATTGATGAACTCCAGCGGCGTTTGGCGAACGGACAAGAGCACAGCAGCGACCACAGACGTGATGACAATCTGCATGGTCTCCCACGTTAGTCGGAAGTGGCGGTCAAGCTGCTGATCTCCAGAGCGTGCCTTGGCCAGGTTGACGAACGCGTACGAGAACGTGAAGATGCAGCACGTGAGGTTCATGACCGACTCGACCGTTAACGTGCCAGTGGCCAGACCGAGCTGGTACAGATCCGAGTTGTAGATGATATGGTACGTGATCTGAGCGAGGTAGACGACCTGCATGCGGCCATTCTGGCATCGGTAGGCCCAGATCTGCGTCAAGAGCACCGACCGCTTGTGAGACATCACCTGGTACAGACTGATCACGCCCATGAGAAGCATCTGCATGACGACGATGCCAGGCAAAATGCTGATGGAAACCGCGTCAGCGTACCGACTGCGGAAGGTGTTGAGATCCATTCCGATGCGCGTGGGGTTGTCCTCGTTGACGTAGTTGACCCACTCCCACATTGAGTTGAAGTAGTTGTGAATGCACACGTCGCCCGTGCTGCACATGGGGATATCGTCTGGGGAGTGGATCATGAGGCCGTACGAGGACCAGCGCTTGGACACTTCGCACGTGTCTTCAATGTAGACGCCCGTCGTGTTCACTGCGCGAACGCGGCAGCCTCCGAAGTATCCCTTGAACAGAGGCTGGAGGACTGTAGTGGCGCCATATTTGGTGTTGGAAGCTGGGACCACGCGGTGCGCCGGTGTGATACTGCTCTCGAAGTTGAAAGGAAATAGCGTAAGGATGTCGGGATACACAGCCAAGAGATCCTCGCCTTTCGTATCAAGCGCGAGCTTGGAACCGACCAGGCTGTCATCCACTGGGACGTTGGGGCGGCATTCAGTGTAGTCCGGGAAGATGTTAAAGTCAATGCCAGGGATGCTGGCGAAGTTGGCGCTGCCTTTGGCGACCGGATACAAGAACAATCTCGTGATCGTGTAGATGTTCCAGCCTACATCACACGGGGCCTCTCCAGCTACAGCAATCTCAAGCTCGCGTCTGAACTGCGGCGCGATGTTGAGGTTCAGCGTGTTGACCACGTTCAGGATGTCTTCTGCGCTCCCAGCGATACCCGCCGTATTGGAGCCCCACTCGTTCACGCCACTTTGGCAGTAGACCCCCTTAGCGTCCAGAGCCTCGCCGAGGTCAAGTGCAGCCTGGCTCAGAGAGCTGAAGTCGTAGAGCGACAAGTCTGGCTTGAGGCCTGCGAAGCTTTTGAAGGCTGTGGCGCCGATGATGGCGTCCTGGTTGAAGATGCTGTACTTGATGAGGCAGACCTTGTTAAGACCCAAGCAGCCGGAGCAGCCACCGGCCATTGTCGGGTCTCTCTCCGTGAACGCGAAGATGCTTTCATCGACAAGCTTGAGGACGTTTCCGCTCGACAGATAGTCGGTCGAAGTGAATACAACCAGCAGGGCAAGCGGCCACACCACGATGCGACCTGCCACGGCTAAGAACGCCCCGAAGACCGACGGCTTGAAGAGGGTCGTCCAGCTTTGACTCTCTTGCTCACGACGCTGCTCGGCGTAGTATTCCGCCGCCCAGCCTCCACCCCCTCCGGCCCCAACCTTGTATTTGCCGCTTGTTGTCATGCCTTGCGCCAAAAGACTTCACTTCTCCGGCGACACAAGTCAACTGAGCTAAGCGCACGCCGCCAAAGCCCCCGACAAGAGCTATAGGAGTTTCGCAGCTCAAGTCCGTTGCACAGGTCGGCCCCGTCGTCTATATCCACTCAGACGATGGGGTCGTGCAAGTTTAGGCACGAGCAGGTCCTCAAAGCAACTTTGTTGGGCCCAAGAAGTTGGGATGAAGTGGCCGTTGCAAGGCTGCTATTATTTCTATCTGTCGACTTGACGACCCTCGAGTTCGTATGCCGCGGCATGGCAAGCCCAGCTCCAACCAAAGAAACATTCGTCCAATTTTCATTTTGAGGGCGGGAAGCGCGATCGTTTGCTGCAAACTGACGGAAAAAGTGTCGAATGAGCCAGCGCCTTCATGCATGAGCCCGTCTTCAAGTACACAAATAACGCAGCGAGCACGAGTGCGTTGGTGGCGCACGTCGTGGCATGATGACGGATAAATTTGCACGCAGAGTCCTCGCCTCGCGGCTAATAAAAGTTGATCGAGATATCCTCAACACTAAAGTGGAAAAACACAGGCAAAATTGTATTGATCACAAGTTGCTGTTGTAAGTCACTAAACAAACTGCACATATCCTGTACAATAGAAGCAGTTCTCAACGCCAACAGCATGCACACGAGACCTTGGGCTATATGTTGAACGCTTCCCGCTGTAGCTTGCGCAGCGCGTACGCGATTTTAAATGCTGAGGGTCGATCTTGAGGTTCGTTTGCCATGCACTGCTTTGCGAGCTCCAGCACAACGGGAGGACAAGTATCGCTGAAAGCAGGACGAATGCAACCTGCAACCACATTTTGCAAGATCGTAGCATCTTCAAGTTTGCTGCCGTTCATATCAACCGCATCATCATACGGTCGAGCATGCGTGTCGAACTCCGAGAGAAGAACACCAAAACAGAAGATATCGGCAGACTCGTCGCCGTCGCTCCTGCAAGCGATGACTTCAGGCGCAAACCAGCGGCTGGCATCAGTTCCTGCTGTACCAACAGTCTTCGTGGAGACCCCGAAATTTGAAATCTTGGCGTGCATTTCCGCAGAAATCAACACTTTTCGAGACCTCAGATCTCCGTGCACCAGCGGCGGAGTGAAGGCGTGAGCATACACAAGGGCCTCGATCACATCCACGGCAAGCTGCAACTTGGTACGTGTCCAGTATCGTGGCAGCGAGGGGGTTAAATACGAGCTCAGATCTCCATTCTCCACGAATTCAAACAGAGCTTGAATGTCGGACCCCATGGTCCACGCTGCACCCATGAAGGCGACAATGTTGGGGTGATCAAGCTGCGATACCAGCTTGATTTCATCGACGAAAGCTTGGGTGTGCTCTGAATGAGCCTCACAAAGTCGTTTAGAGACGAGCAGCTCCGAGTCGCGATACTTAACGAGCCATAGCATGGTGAAAGCTCCAGTTCCGAGAAGATGAAGATCTTGAATGTCGTCAGGGTTCAGCTGCAGCGCTTGAAGCTCCAGGTCGTTCGAATTGGTCACCGCTCGTCGCTTCATTGATGCCCGTGGTGTGGTAATAAACAAGCTATTCGACTTCCCATACTTGCGTTGCTTCCAGTAGTAGACCGCTGTCGCAGCGAAAGCGACTACCACGAAGAAGATCACGACCATTGTGACAATGACAAGGGAACTGGTCTGGTCTCCGCCGCTGTTAGACTGATCGTAGTCTATGCTTGATGAATACGAAATGGGGATTGCCGGAACATCGCTGGACAGTGATGAAGACGGTGAAGCTGACGAGGAAGTCAATTCTGAGTTCAGGTCACTGACACAGACGACCACCTTGTTGTCTCCAACGACTTGTTGGTCAGAAAGACTGCACTCAACATCATTCTGGAAATCGCTATTCACAAGATCCAAGCTAGCGAGACCTTGCAGGAAAATGATCTGCGATTCTGTGAACGTGCGGCTGCTCAACGAGTTGTTCTGGATCGTGAGCTTGGTTAGATGCTCAAGGGAGAACACGACTGCAGGGATTTCTGTGAAGTTGTTGTCGTTGAGGTATCTGTCCACAAGCAAGCAAATCGCATCATCAGCTACTGCAAGGTGAAAACTTTAGACTTCACAAAAAGAACTTACAAGTCAGTCAAAGCGGGAAAGTTGCCTTCGAAAGTCGCCATGTTGTTATGACTCAGGTCCCTGCATATACCAAAAACGTCACAATGTCGTCAGTGTACAGGTAAAAGTGCCATTGACCAGAGAGAACTGTAGAGCTTACAGCACAATGAGCCGATCCCAGTTGATGGACGAGTTCACTGCTGTTATGAAGTTGTCGTTGAGGTATCTGCAAAACAGGAAAATAATTGATAACGATTCAGTTCACCGTTCGTTCAGCCGGATCAAGTCTGAGCACCAAACTCACAGCGTTTCCACGTTCTCGAGTGCTGCAAGGTGCGATGGAAATTCCGACAGCAATGTGTTCGTGAGCGACAGCGTAGAAATTGATCCTGGAACCATCTTGGGAATGTCGTAAACTTGACGTGAGAGATCCATCGCCACCAATCCCACCGACGAAAGCTGAGATTGCGACGTGAGCAAGCTTTCAGCAAGCTCCAAGTGAACGACTCGGCCTCTGTTGAGCACCTGGTAGCTACTACCACCCTGGATCCAAACGTAGTTGGTTTGTGGGGATAGTGTAAGCTGGTCGATAGCTGTAATCGCTTTGTTACTTGTTGTGGCGTAAATGCCGGCACTGCGTTCAACTTCATCGTCCAACGGGACTAGGAAGATAAATTCGCTTGGGTCGGAATTGTAAGCTCCAAAAGCTTGGAAGCACGTGTACTGGCACACATCGTCCCCCACGATCGCGCAGTTACTTGAAGACGCGGCTGAATTGGAGTCGGAACGCGAGCAGGCCGAGGAATTGGTCACCAAACATGGTTCGTAGGCACCGCAGTTGTCGGTACCACAGGACGTGGTCAATGCTTTCGATGCAGCTGCACACGTTTGAGCAGCAGCACTTTCCAAAGAGAGACAGCACAGCAGAGCGACGATGAACGCAGCGAAGAGGAGCCGCATCGCTGCTCTTCGAGCACAAGCGGAAATGATTCCGGATGGAGCTCTCAACTAGAGCGTGGAAGTGCTGGCGGAATCGACGGAGGTGCCGCCCACGCCATTCCGATTATGCAACTACCAGAGCTTGAAGTCGAGAGCCAGCGACGATGGAATGGCCGAGTAGCTTCGCGGCTTCGATTCTAGCACTCCAGAGCTTCCACGTTGGCTTGTGCTGCGAAAGAGGAGTTCATCGGGGTCCTCTTTGATGACACTTTCAATTGCAATCAGCACAGCAAGAACTCCTTCGACGTTGACGAACATCCTCCTCTATTGTACTCTTTCTCAAGGCTCCATCAAACTCTATCACTCCGAAGTCTCGTTGCATGACACGTGCGGGCCGTCTACTTCTTCTCGACCTCAAGCAGCGGCGGCGTCTGAGTCTGCGTCTGACCTGCCATGGTTTTCGTAAATGCATAGTCCACAGCCACGCCGACAAGCCCCCACTTGATGGGGCGGAGCCACCCGCGCACGCGGCGCCAACGCCCCACCAGCGGGTACACGGAATTAAGAGTCGTGCCGTACACCGCGAAAGCCGCCGGGGCCATCGTGGCGTTCCGCGTGACTTTGCTGGCGTTGTCGCCCTTGCCCTCGTTCATGTACGACGCCCCCCACACCAGCAGCTCGGTGGCCGTGACGCCCAGAACTAGCGGGTAGACCATCAGCTTGGGCAGCTTCTCGGCCGTCTTCTTGGTCAGGTACGCGATGCCCTTGGCCCGCTTGTGCGAACTCACCACTTTGGCGAACTGAAGCCCGCCAGCCATTACGGAGAAGCTGGCGTAGTCCTTCGAGTCATGGTTCAGGAACCGCCGCCAGCGGTGCTGTGCGTGCGCTGCGTGGTCGAACGTCTTGCTCGGCGACATTGCGTTCCCAGAGTGCCCGGGTCGTCGGTAGAGATGGCGTCCTGGACAGACCTGCTGGTTGGGCACAGGCTCCACAGCAGCTGATACCTTACCCAAGCTTTTGTGGGGCCAGCAAACGACACTGACACGTGCCCTGACGATTTGCTCGCCATCGCTTCGACGACATAGTTCTTGGTAGCGCAATGATGTCTTGGCAATGGAAGGCAAGCAAGATATACATGCACACGATTGATGTAGTTGCTTTCGCTGTCTATTCACATAATGTACCAGTCAATTTCTAGCTATACCAGGAGATCGTTGAGTGGTGGGGCGAAGTCTGCTTGGGGACGACCGTTATGCACGTTGTACGATGCCCCCCGTGGTCTCGTATCCAGGTAATAAAATCCATCGCGACGTGCTCACCACTCGCGGGGACTAGCGACGAATGGCTCGATGCGGCCTGATTCTTCGTACTGGTGCAGTAGCAGCAACTCCTCTTCGTGCTCGCGCAGCGCGGCCTCGAATTGCCAGCGATGGTAGTGGCCGAACACGTAGTCGGCGCCGTAGCCCAGTGCGGAGAGCGCGAGCGCGCCCATGGCCATGGCACGCGGTCCACGGTGCACGTTGAGCAGTACACCGCACACGGGGAAGGCCATGAGCACGTTGTCGCGCGAGAAGTCCTGGCGGTAGTGCGACACGGCGGCGATCGAGAGCTTCATGCCGGCCATGCCGACGGCCGCCGAGCACATGAGCAGCGGCACCTTGGGGCCGGTTCGGCGCGCCGCGAGCGCCAGCCGCTGCGCAACAGACAGCAATTTCTCCTTTCCGATGGCGCGGAACTCCTTGCCCGTCTGGAAGGCCGTGAAGAGTGCCGAGCAGGCCACGAAGGTGCTCAGATCCTCGTCGGCGAAGCGCGTCCAGCGCTGCTGCATTGTCGTCTCCATCGGGGCAAGTCTGACGTAACAGAAGATCGCTTGTCTTTACTGCGCTTGTTAAACCGAGCGCAAGAGGGGAAATGAATTGCGCTCGGGGACGACCAGAACCAAGCCGCCCTCACAGCCACAGGCAAGGCAAAGCTGAACTTCGTAAAATCCCCCTGTATTTTTAACATTCATGTGCACCACACGGACTTACGTCCGCCACATCATACGATTTGACAATATTACGTGCACCACTCATTATTACGTATTTCAACACCATCGCAATCATTCCTCAACATCGGTGCGCAACCCCTGTTCCTGCATCGCCGAGCTCCATGGCGGCGCCGTCCTCGCTCACTCGCGCTCGCACCAGCCTTCCCTCGCTGCGCCTGCTGCTGCATGAGCAGAAGCACTTATCCTTAGGATCTGATGCCGCCGTGAGCGCCTTCCTGGCCAAAACGCAGCGTCCAGACGCCCGCTCCGCCTTCGAACGCGAGTACATGGAGCTCTGCTGGAGTATCGACCGCGCGCCGGGCTACGAGACGTCGCTGACGCCGCAGACCAAGGCCACCAAGGCCAAAAACCGGTACCGGGACGTGTTGCCCTTCGAAGCCACGCGCGTCAAGCTGGAAGGCACCAAGGACGACTACATCAATGCCAACCTGCTGGACGGCGGCTACGTCGCGTGCTGCGCTCCGGTTCCCGCCGCCATGGCCGATTTCTGGCTCATGGTCTGGCAGTGCGATGTGCATGTGGTGCTCATGCTCACTAACTTCGTGGAGAGAGAGCGGCTCAAAGCCGACATGTACTGGGATCCACGAGGCCAGGCTGTGGACTTTGCCGGCGTCCAGGTGCAGTTGCTGGACGACGAGCAGCAGACAATAGACCAAGGCTTCATTGTCAGAAGGTTTAAGGTCTGGAAGATCGATGACCACGGCAGGGAGGTGGATCGTCGCGTGGTTAAGCACATCCAGCTGACGACGTGGCCCGACCACGGCGTGCTGCGCGACTTTCGCGTCATTGCGCCCATGCTGGACGCTGTCAACAGCTATAGACAGGAGGCGTCAAAAGCTCATCACGTCGATGCCAAGGTGGTGGTTCACTGTAGTGCGGGTATTGGGCGCTCCGGAACGTTCATCGCCATTGACATCCTGCTCAAGCAGCTGCACGACGTGTTGACGAGGAAGAGCGACAGCGCGGAGGAGAACGCCAGGGCGATGCAATACGCACTGAATGTCCCTCGGGTGGTGCACCGCCTGCGATCTCAGCGGCCAGGCATGGTACAAACCCCGGTACGTTTGGCTTCTTCTTTGCAGTTGGTCTGCATGCACTGACGGAGTTTGTTGCTGCTTGTCGTTGGATTTGCAGGAGCAGTACGAAATGATTTACCAATATTTAGCTGCCGTGGTTAGCGATAACCAGCCGTGGTAACGGAGACGATAGACAGCAGTCGCAGCGATAGAAGCTGCCCTTGGCTAGCGTTTGTATCCGCTGTGAAATGTACAGGGTGGTCTGGCATCGCTTCAACCACCAAACCGCTTTATCTTTGGCATTTCAAAACTGCTTGTTGAAGTCAAAGCGGCGTCGGTTGCAGCTCTTCTGGTGCTGGCTGATCAGAATTAATCAAGAGCTCCAAGCTGTTTGATCTTCGTGCTCATGACCGAACCGCCGACAAGTCCAGGAAGTCCCTTCTGCTTTCGTAGCGATGCAAGCCATCCCGGCGTCGTGGAAAGGCCCCAAAGCTCGGAAGAGACAGCGTCGTCCCCGCAAGGAGAATATCTTTTGTACGACCCCGAAGCGACTGTACCAGCTATTGCTCGACGACGAGACCAGCTCGAGGCTTTCCTCCAGATGAATGTGGTGCAGCGCGTTCTGTCGGCTGCGGTGTTGGCGCCGCTCGTGACGGCCTTCCTGTGGCTTTCGCCAGCCTTCGCCACGTCGTCGGTTTGCAGCTTTGTGACGAGCGCGTGCTCCTACGAGTACGCCTGCCTGTCTAACCGGATCCGGTTGAGAATCCTCACGCGGCTTGAAGCTCTGGAGGGCGTCTGGAACGATGAACACGACCAGTCAGGCTGGAGCAACGAGATGCGCTTGCACAGCAACCGAGGGAGTCTTATATCCAGCCGGACGGCAGAAGAAGATGCCATGAGTGACAGAGCCTTCTGGTCGCAGTCTGTCACGCGGGGGTCTGTTGACAACCGGGAAGGCAACACCGTCGGAGTCAGGCTAATGCCGCAACCGTCGCAGACTGACCTTCGTTCACAGCAGGAAGAGCAAGAGCAGGAAGAACTGGACCGTGTGGACGAAGAACTTCGCTCTCAAGAAGCGAGGATTAATTGTCACGCTGTGAGCGACCTGGCAGCCCGTTATTTCTACGGGAATGATAAGCTGGCGGCCGCTTGTGTGTCGGTGGTGCTTTGCTTAGCGTCCACGACCATCTTTATCACGTTGGTTGAGCAAGCTCCGGCTATCCAGTCGACGGAGTTCTACGAGTCTCGCTGGTTCTACGCCATCGCCACAAGTTACGTTGGCGCGTTTTGTGCGTGCATGGCGCCGAACTATCCGTATGCGGTCACTGTTCTCGTCCATTATAGCGTGTTCACAGTGCTTACAATGTACACGACGGGATGCCCGCTCAACAGCTTCAGTTGTGGCATTGGAGTTGACCCAGACGTGGCGTTCTTGGGTGGCATGTTGGTGTTGCTGGTCTGTCGTTTTGCTACCTGCCGTAGCGGCGTCGAGGCCTTCCTTTCGTTTATGCTGGATACCCTTGGGCTCTTCTACATCGCTGGAACGCTGTCGGTCCTCGTGGCTTTCATTGACGACGAACGCCGGTTGCTGTACCGCGAACTGCTCATCGCTCTGCTGTACATCGTATGGGCGTCTGATACTGGCGCGTACGTCACGGGCAAAGCGCTTGAGCTCGCCAAGTACCCGTACTATAATCCTCTTGCGCCGCATTTGTCAAAGAACAAGGACTACGAAGGAACTGTCGGTGCCATCATCTTTGGCATCGCCGCAATGACGGTAGTGACGAAAGTGATGGGTCTGCCTGGGCCACTGGGATCGAAAGTGCTGTTCACGATTGTTGCTGTGATCACCGGAAGAATCGGCGACTTGTTTGAGAGTTTGCTCAAGCGCGCAGCAGGAGTGAAGGACTCCGGGAAGCTCATTCCGGGCCACGGCGGGATGCTAGACCGCATCGACGCTCTGATGTTCGCGACATTGGTATTCTCGCGTTACTACGCAGTAGGGACGTCGACGTACGTGGAGTAGTGATAGCGTGTCCATGACGGTTGGTATACTCCGTCTTCGATCTCGAAATTCGATTCTTCCGATGCCCCAGTCTTGTGGGGAGAATTCAGAGCGTGCCGTTGATGCGGTGGATGCTGGAGCTCGGAGTCATGAAGTCGCGGCTTTCTCGAGTTGACTCGGATGGCCCAAAGCTAGGTGATTCACGATTCAGGACGCAGTGATACCCGCTGAAGTGGAAAATCAATACTGTATTCTTACACCTGCGCGCATATTAATTAGTCTTCGACATCAGTGAAAGAAGAAATATAAAGTCTTATCTTTGCTTTGAGCTGAGCAACAAAATGGCAAATGCGCTGAAGATTATCGCTGCTGCCACACAAAAGACGTCAGCACGACACACATCTTACATCCGAATCCATGTCCATGTGACTGACAAACTTTTTAGTCCTTTGGAGCGGAGCCCTTCGTCCCGATGACCGCCGACACATCCAGCGACGCCATGCTCGTGCCCTGCACACCCGCAGACCAGTCACCGTCTCCAGACACCGACGTTCCATACATTCGCGAGGTGTCGGTGACCCCACGGTCCCCGGCTTCACAGTTCCAGCCTCCCTGCAGTCGCAGCGCCGCCTTCTTCCAGCAAAACGCAGTTCAACGCGTCATTTCCGCGGCCATTTTGGCGCCGGCCGTGACGGTTTTTCTCTGGCTATCGCCGGCGTTCGCCACGACGACGGTCTGCAGCTTCCTGACGAGCACCTGCTCGTACGAGTACGCGTGCTTGGCGCACCGCATTCGGCTGCGGATTCTGACGAGGTTGGAGGCCATGGAAGGCCCGAGTGACGGCGTCAGCAGGTGCTCCAGGTTCAGTAGCGATACGCTGTACCACCACACACAGAGCAACGTCAGCAGCTTCAGTGAAAGCGGGGAGGCAGACGATGAAATCAGTTCCACGAGCCGAAGGGCGAGTAGTGAGACCACCACGCGGATACGCAGTCCCGCGGCCACGGCCAGATCGTCCCTCAACGCCCGGGCATTGCAGGAGGAGAGGGAGAACAGGGAGATCGCGGTCGTGGACAGCGAACTCAGGGACCAGGAGGACAGGCTCAATCGCTGTGCCGTCACGGGGCTAGCGACAAGGTATTTTGACGGCCGAGAATGGGTAGCAGCGTTCTGGGTTGCGCTACTCATCTGTACCATAACCAGCACGGCGCTGCTGCTGCTGATTCAGCGGGCGCCGGAGCTCAAGACGACGGAGTTTTACGAATACCGCTGGTGCTTTGCGATCGCGACGGGGTTTGTGGTCGGCATGTCGGCGTGCTTTACGCCTGACTGGCAGTACGGAGTCATCATGCTCATCAAGTACGTCGTGTTCATCTTCCTCACGCTGCACTCGACGGCGTGCCCCATGAACCAAGCCAACTGCGACATCGCATTGGGCACGTCGACCGTTTTCCTCATCGGCTTCCTCGTTGTTCTCGTCTTTCGCTTCGCGTCGTCTCGGAGCAACGCAGAGGCGTTTGTGACGTTCATGTTGGACGTTGTTGGACTGGTTTACATTACAGGAAGCCTGTCGGTCCTGGTGTCCTTCGTGGACGACGACATTCGTATTCTCTATCGCAAGTTGCTGATCGCGTTGCTGTACATTGTGTGGGCGTCCGACACGGGCGCTTACCTGGTGGGGAAGACTCTTGCTTACTTCAACTACCCTTACTACAACCCACTGGCTGCGCATCTGTCCAAGAACAAAGACTACGAAGGCACTGTGGGCGCTATCGCCTTTGGAATCGCCGCAATGGTTGTGGCCTCGGACATCCTCAACTTGCCTGGGTCGGTTGGCACGAAAATGGCGTACACTGTGATCGCAGTGATCGCTGGCCGACTGGGAGACTTGTTCGAGAGCTTGCTGAAGCGAGCCGCAGGAGTGAAGGACTCGGGCAAACTCATCCCTGGCCACGGCGGCGCGCTGGACCGCATCGACGCGCTGATGTTCGCCACGATTGTGTTTTCACGCTACTACGCGTTGCACGCCTGAGTGGATACGACCAACAGTACGACAAAAGAACATGATTCTTCAACTGCCGAAGACGAAACACTGAGGCACATGTTACTGATAGCTTATCTGGCCCTGGCGTCGCTCGGTGTCTAGTGACCCGACGGGCTTCGGTTGAAGGAGCTTTGTGTCTTGTGTCTCACATACTGCACGAGGAAGTGACCAACGGCCTTGGGTGGCTAGAAAGCTCAAGACGAGTGGCAAGGTGGACTCCCCTGGGCTACAAGCTTGGTGACAAGGGTGCGGAATGGACAATCGCGTGGGAGAATTTTGGGATGTCTTCGGAACGAGTAAGGGCTCCGAAGAGCGCATATGGAAGTCTCATGGAAAACCAAGGCGAGCAGCACTACACAGCGCACGCCAGCATGGCCGAGTGGTTGGGTGCGACTCGCCAACGACATTGTCGTTCGGCTTCTCGTCGAACGCTCTACACGCAGTGCCTCGTGGATGCGACCTGGTGGTCTAACTATCCTAGTTATACGCTGACACCACCAAGTTTGGCGCCAACGCGGGTTCATACGTCAGCCATCCTGTAGCTTTTGTTCTACACCGACGTTGTTTTCCCTCTCCGGTTACTTCACTTGTCATTTTCCCTTTGAAGCCCCAGAAGAACTGCCAACTCTGGACATGGAGGGCGGTAAGGGCCAGAAAAGAGATGCCATCGTCAATGGCCAACGGGAGTAATGCTGGCATGTACGGAACTATCAGTGACTTGACGGCTGTGCAGCCGATGCCGTCGCGAATCTTCCGAGTGTTGGTTGTGTCTTCATCATTGACCTGTTTAGCCCTCTACTGGCTCATCTTATACGGAAACACATCGAGCCAACTCCCGACAATCAACTGCAAGGCCAAAACTCCCACAACGCCGGCGTACTGCTTCACATTGCAGTTCACGTCTCTTTCCTCGTCGAAAGACGCCAGCAACTCGCGAAGCGCCTGCGTGGTCATGGACCGGCGGTTCATTGCTAGCAGAAACTTGCTCCATTGAATAGCAATTCCACTATTGAATCAGCTTTATGGATGCTTTATTCGCTGTAGAGCACCATATTACGCCTCGAACAGTGCGTACTTGGCATCGGCCAGGCCCTTCGATATCGCAGGGATCGCGCTGGAAACACAGTCATGTATCTGCTCACGATAGCGCAGCGCGCCGGCAGCCACTACAGCTAAAGCAATAGCCGTGCCACCAACGACCGCGTAACAGCTATTGTGCTCAGTGGTTTGGTGCTGCTCCCCAGTGCAACCACTTGCGGATTCATAAGACGCATTATTCGCCTGTTGTTCGCCTACCAAAGCCCCGTTGGGCCGGCTCGGAAGAGATTGGGTCGGCAGGACAGCGTCCTTGACCGCTTCCTGGGCAGCCAAGTGAGCTGCTTGGATCCGACGAAGCAGTTGCTGCAAATATTGAAAGAAAACACGATATAAATCTCACCTCCGAACACCAACAACTTTCCGTCTTCACCTCTCGTACCAGCTTCGCTGCATCATCCAGCACCTTATCGCTCGTCACAAACTGGCGCGCAGCTTTAATTCCTTCGTCCGGTAGCATCAACTGCAAGGCCAGAACTTCCACAGCGTCGGCGTACTGCTTCACATTGAAGTTCACGTCTCTTTCCTCGTCGAAAGACGCCAGCAACTCGCGAAGCGCCTGCGTGGCCGTGGACCGGCGGTTCATTGCCAGCAGAAACTTGCTCCATTGAATAGCAATTCCACTTGGCAGCGGCAGAAAAGCCTTTACAATGGTCGCCGCCGTCTCCACCTCGTCGTCCAGGTCCAACTCGAACACAGCTTGCAGATACACCGACAGCACGCGCTCCCTACAATAAAAAGCATAGCAATAAAAAATATTTAGCAACCTCGACCCTGAGCACGTAAGCTTCCACTACGCACTCCTCCTTCGTCATCGTTAAAGCATCTCCCTCTTCTTGTCGGAGCTGGAGAAGAGATAAATTCCCGTTAGAAATGATAGATAACCCGAAAAGGAACGCTGAGCTGTTATCAACCTGCACGATGCGCGCCGCGAGGATACCGCGACTGTCACTGAGCGCTTGCGTCCATTCTCCGCGCAGGAAGGCGTCCTCCACGGCGGCTACAGCGTCCGAAGCCAGCGAGCGAGGCATTCTCACAACGTATTACGGAGACGTTGCGAGTTCGATGATGTTGACTGTCTCGAGCAGTTCAAGGACAATAGTACCGTACTTCTCAAAACTTAAACATCGCTCAAAAGTTTACGAAACATCTTTTTGTATAGTTTACAAAACAAGCATGCGTCATGACTTGGTGTGCGTGGAATGCGGCGCGTCCGTGCCTGAGCTGGTGCGCGACTACGGCAAGGGCAACCTGCGATTAGCTATCTGCGACGAATGCAACGCCGTGGCCGACAAGTACGTCGAGTACGAGACGGTGCTGCTGTTCCTGGAGGTGCTGCTGCTCAAGCCTCAAGTGTACCGCCACGTACTGAGCAATCTGCCGGCGCCAGTGTCGCTGCGCACGACCCTCAAGCTGTTTGTGATCCTGGTGATGTTGGACATGAACGTCAAAGCCTATTTGGTGGACCGCGACGCCGGCGTGACCTTCCGGTCCGAGTCAATGTATCGCACCCCGGATGCCCTTCACATGGCAACGTCGGGACTGAGGATCGGGCAGTTTTCCTTGCATCTCGTGTGCCTTGCTCTAGTGGAGAACGTCTTCTACTTCGTGAGTGTTTTTGCAGCTATTTGGCTGGACCCGTTCCGCCGTGGATGGAGAGCAAAGCTGTTGTCCAAGCAACCGGAGGGAGTCTGGGTGGCATGGACGAGATACGGCAGCGCAATGTGCATCTCGAGCTTCGGCAAGCTCTTCGCGCTGCTGACGGTCATCTGGGAGTTCCATTGGAGCTTCATCCACGTCATTGGAGCGCTCGTGGTGGTATCCAATGTGCTGGCACTGCAGTTGTTGCTTGGGGAAGGAGATCCTGCAAAGGCCAAGTCACTCCGTGTTGTGGCTGTCGTTGTGGTTGGATTGGTGGCGCGAGCTGCTGCCCAACTCGCGCTGTATGCGATGGGCAACTCGGTGCTCTTCCACGTGCTGGTTTAGTATAGGAAAGCAGTAAATTTGGTCCTGGAGCGACTATTTCAGTCGACTGCAAGGCGAGAAACGGAGACTGCACACGTGCCGGGTGAGCAACTTGGACGAGCAACGCGTGGCAGAACAGTGTGGAGCAGCTCTCGTTGCTGCATCACTTACGGCTCAAGTCGTGGTAATCTGTCAATAGCAAGCTTCGGCGTTGGGATTTCACGATGAGCACTGTCGAATTGCCGCTGGTGCCCAGCGCGCGGTCGTCCAACTCGTCTGCGTCCTCTAGCCGCAGTCATCTTCACTCGGCAGGCTCGATCAATTCAGAGAGGAGCGCTCAGAGTGTACGGAGTCAGCGTGGTCCATACCAACAAGACGATGAACTTGACGATGACGATGATGGCAGTTCGCAGTCAGCAGAGGACGCGACGCAACAGGAGGAAGAGCCACAGGAATCGAGCGGCGGGGGGCTTTGGGACGAGGTTGAGCACTTCTTGAACAAGCCGTCGCCGAGCTTGTCGAATATCTCAGTGAAGGCATCGAAAACAGCGCCTAAGCCGCCCAAGAGCACACTACCCACGCTGAATGGAAGACGAGTGTCTTTAGATAATCAATCTGTGATTCCCAGTCGACCTGCGCGCGCCGTGGCGGCGGCTTCAACGGGAGCGAAGACCATCGATCCAAAGCTGCTGCAAGAAGCGTTCGCTTACGCTAACCAGCTGCAGCAGATCAACTTTGATGACGACGGGGATGGAGAAGATCAGCAACAGTCGTGGAGAAGCAGCAAGACCAAAATGCTCATGCAGCGCGCAGCACTAGGCAGGACCCATTCCTCGTCGTCGTCATCCTCACTGTCAAGCAATACCCCACCCAGTGGTCCTCGCGGAAGCCGGGTCAGCGGGGCCAAGCCTTCTTCATCTGCTACCGGTGACACTAGAAAAAAGAAGAGCAAACCCATGTCTTCATCCGCGTACAGCTCCGCGGTGAAGCCTAAACTCGCTCCTCGCAAGAAGCGAACCCCACAGGACGACAGTCCATCATTAAGTACAGGCGAGTCCAAGGCGAAGGCAAAAGGCCACATGGATCCTCAGACTCTCCAAGCTCTCGTGAGCAATTTCCAGAACGGCACGACGCTGGACGAGCTGCGTCGCGAGCTGGCAGCCTCTCAACAAAGCTTGGCCATGTCCCGCCAAGTTCTCCAGGACGCCGCGCAGACCTTCTTCCAGTCCCACTAGCTCCATCACAAACCACCTCAAAACGTTTGCAAAACAATACAAATAATCCCTAGATATTCCCTTACGGCGCCGTGGCGAAGTCCTTGGCCAACTGGCTCACCTGCTCCAGCTGAATAGCTGCACGCGTAATACGCTGCACGTCTGCAGTCGCTTGTCTTCTTTTCTCCTCCACGGAGCGCTGCAGCTCGTTGTTCTTGCTTTCCAGAGCCTGCACGAGCGCCTCCAGCTCCTTCTGCTCGTCCTGCTTGGCCCGCAGCCTCTCGGCTCGGATCCTGGCCTGGGGCGACGTCTTGTCCTCTGGTTTCTCCTCCACGTTTTCCTGCTTTTCCTCCTGTTCGGCCTGTTTCTGCTCCGCTGTAACCTGCCGCATCCGGCGCTCCTCGGCCTGCTCGATGGCGTCCTCAAGCTCCAGCAGCTCGGCATTCACGTCGTGCGTCTCGCAGAGCCACTGGAATAGCGTCTCCACCTTCTGCCTCAAACTCAGCACGGCTTGAGCAGCCACCTCCTCCGTGCTGTGACGTTCAGGGCCGTCAGCAGGGAAGAAAGCGGCCAAAAGTTCCTCGTCCGCGCGACACTCGCTTTCCAGACACGCACGAAGGTCTACGAGCGACGCTGCGTGCACCGACACGTCCAGCGCCTTCTGCAGGATCATCTGCATGCGCTTCATGCGCACGGACTGCCGCTCCTTGGGCGTAGCCATCGACGGCGCGGGCGAGGCGGGCTCAGGTATGGCGGGCATCAGCCGATTTGAATAATGGCGCCTTCCTGGTAAGAATTGACCAATGGATGGACAGAACGTTGAGGATTGGTTAAAACGATCTGTATTTTGGTCGAATGAGAGGTGGCGTTCTATTTACGCTTTTTGAGAGAAGACCTCACTCTACCAAGTGGCAGATCTTGTGGCGGCGTTTCCATCTAAGGAGGAGTCTTGGCAGATATGTGGTTCTCGGCGCTGCGACAGAAGCTGCAGCTGCTCATCATCGTCTTCTTCATCTTCGTGGCGTTCGCGGCGTCTGATGCGGCCTGGATGCCATGGGTGCGTCGCTTAAATACCCTGTAAAGACCTTACAAAACTTTACTTAGTCTATTGTGTTATTGATGCAGGCGACGCTGGTGATCTTCTTGCTGATGCTGCTGCTGACGGATCTGCTGTTCCTGAACGAGGGAGACTTCAAATACGATCCGGACTACAAGGTGAGTGGCGTAAGCATGAGACAAAGAGACTGGCGGGACTTTGTTTTTCTGACAAGTTTTTCTGTGACGACAGAACTGGGCACGTGCAGTGGACCCCAAGTATTGAGGACATGGCTAAAGAAGAGAAAGATATGCCGGGTCTAGACAGAGAGGAAAGCACGAAGCAGTTGACGACGGAGAGGTGATATCTGTATTACAAAAACCATGAACGACTTGACTGACGCGGACACGGCACAAACGTGTAAATGATACGGTCTTCTCTTGCAGGTCCTTGCATCGTTGTGGAGGAGGAACGTTGTCTGGAACTTGGTGGAGTTATAGCAAAATTTGGGGCGCGGTTATAGTTGATCTGAATCTTGATCTTGAACTCCGAGCCCACTTCGCAGTCGTTGACGACTTAGTACACCATCGCGTAGTAGCGCGAGAACACCAGCGTCGCGAACATGAGCGCGTCGATGCGGTCCAGCACACCGCCGTGGCCTGGGATCAGCGTGCCGGAATCTTTCACGCCTGCTGCTCTCTTGAGCAAGCTCTCGAAGAGGTCTCCTAACCGGCCAATGATCACTGCGACTACAGTGAAGGCGACCTTAGTGCCGAAGGAGCCAGGCAGCTCTAACATCTCGGAGGAGACGACCATAGCGGCGATTCCGAACCCGATAGCGCCAAGGGTTCCTTCGTAGTCCTTGTTCTTGGATAAGTGCGCAGCCAGCGGGTTGTAGAACGGATACTTAGCAAGTGTCAACGCCTTGCCAGTGATGTACGCCCCCGTGTCGGACGCCCACACGACGTAGAGCAAGGCAATCAGCAGTTTCCGGTAGAGCGTCCGCCGTTCATCGTCAACAAATGCTACCAAGACCGACAGCGTGCCGATGATGTAGACCAGACCCAAAGCATCCAGCGTAAAGGTGATGAAAGCTTCAGCATTGGATCGACTCGTTGCAAACCGAAACATCAAGGCGGCTGTCATGCCGCACAGCAGCACGTGCGAAGGCTTGATCGCCATGGTGCAGGAAAGGTCATTCATCGGACACGCCGTCGAGTACAGCGTCAGGATCGTAAAGATGACGTTCTGCATGTAGATGATGACCGCGTACTGCCAGTCCGGAGAGAAGCACGCGCACATGGCGGCCACGAAGCCGGTCGCGACCGTGTAAAACCACCGCGACTCGTAAAACTCTGTCGACTGCAACAACGGCAGTCCTTCAATCGCCAGCAAGAACGAAGCCGACGAGATCGTGCACAGAAGCGCTGAAAGAAAGAGCGCAGCAAGCCATTCGTTTCCTCTGAAAACGTACTTGGCCACGTCGGTGACCGCACACATTCGTAGCCTCGGGGCCTGCTCCTTCAGCTCGCCGTTGACTCTTGCCATCTCCCTGGCCTCCTGTTCCTCCTGGAAAGCTCTGGTCGTCGTGGTCCTGCCGCCGTCAATCGACGGTCTCTGATGGAGCTGCGAGTTGGAGGTGCTGTCAAACAGGAACGTCCGACTGGCTGTCACGTCGAAGTCGAAGGTCCTGCTGCCGAAGTTGTCGCTGCGCTCACTGTCGCTTCGCATGTCCTGCTGGGACGGGCTACTAGGAACAGTTCCGGGTCGAGTCACGTTGCCAATGGACCTCTCGAAGCCCTCGAGTCTCGTCAATAGCCGCAGTCGAATGCGGTTTGCAAGACACGCGTACTCGTAGGAGCAGGTGCTGGTCATGAAGCTGCAGACCGTTGTGGTGGCAATGGCTGGAGACAGCCACAGGAAAATTGTCACTGCTGGGGCCAATACGGCGGCTGAGAGCGTACGCTGCACCACATTGAGGCGCAGGAAGGCGAAGCGAGGCGCGTGTGGCAGAGGAGGCTGCTGCAGACGCTGGTAGGAGCTCTCCAGCGGAGAGTTTTGCACGTCTGGCGAGGGCTGCGGCATGATCGGGATGCCCGAGGGCTCGTGCTGGTGCTGGCTTGAGGCGGGCGTCAGAACCTCCGGTTCGAGCGTCATCGCGACGACACGGTCAGCGGACTGTAAAGGAGACTGCACTTGACGTTGAGGTTGGTATAAATGTAGTCCCACCACTATTATAGATTTGGGTTTTGTAATTAAAGATTTTACAGCTTACCGCAGTATGTAAGAGGATTCAAAATTACTAACTCAGACCACAAGCTATTACATATTTCGTGACAATAGCCGTGGCTGAGACGGAGCGCTGAGTCGGGAGCGCAAATTGCAACTTGCACTGGTTGCTGGCAGCACCGTATTGCTTTCGTGTGTGTTTATCACGTGTTATTTTTCCCGCCAGATACTAAGATATTATGACTGCATTGCGTAGTACCGTGAGAAGACGATGGTGGCAAACATGAGCGCGTCGATGCGGTCCAGCACGCCGCCGTGACCTGGAATCAGTGTGCCGGAGTCCTTCACGCCTGCCGCTCGCTTCAACAGACTCTCGAAAAGGTCGCCCATGCGTCCGACGATCACTGCAACCACCGTAAAGCCAACTTTCATGCCGAACGAGCCCGGCAGGTCCAGGATCTCGGACGCCACCACCATGGTGACGACACCGAAGACAATCGCGCCCAGGGTACCTTCGTAATCCTTGTTCTTGGATAAGTGCGCAGCGAGGGGGTTGTAGTACGGGTATTTGAAGTAGGCGAGTATCTTGCCGATGATGTAGGCTCCCGTGTCGGACGCCCACACGATGTAAAGCAGCGAGATCAGCAACTTCCGGTAGAGCGTGCGGTGGTTGTCGTCGACGAAAGCCACCAGTATTGACATCGTACCCGTAACGTAGAGCAAGCCTAGCACGTCCAGTATGAAGCTGACAAAAGCTTCAACTCGGTCGCGCGTTGAGGCGAAGCGGAATATCAGGATCAGCACCATGCCGGCGAGGAAAATCTCCGACGTACCGACCAGAATGTTGCAGTTGAGCTCGTTCATGGGGCATGTCGTCGAATGCGTTGTGAGAATAGTGAAGACGCCATACTTGATCAGTGTGATCACCGCGTACTGCCAATCTGGTGTCAAGCTCGCACACAGCGCGACCACGTAGCCCGTGGGGATGGCATAGAACCACCTATACTTGTAAAACTCCGTCGAGTCAAACGCCGACACCCATTGAATAGAGAGAAGAAAGACTGACGACGTCATGACGCAGACCGGAACCGACACAAGCGCCGCTGTCCACCACACATGCCCATTAAAATAGCGAACCGCCAGTCCACTGACAGCGCAGCGATGTATCCGCGCTTCCTGCTCCCGTAATTCGTCGTCCACGATCGCAATCTCACGGTTCTGCCGCTCTTCTTCCCGTGCTCGAGCATTGGGCATCGGTAACCTTGCATTCCTCGTACGCACTGCACTGCTCGAACTGCTCTCCAACGGCGATCGTGGCTCTTCATGAATGCCTCCGGCATTTTCCGAGGTCATGCTGTCGCTGCTGTGGTTGCTCCTCGTGTCGTTGAGCGACGTGTTATCTTCGAAGCGTCGATCACATGATTCGTCGCCCTGTCGGCCTTCCAGTGCGGCCACCTGTGTCAATATCCGCAGTCGAATGCGGTTCGCCAGACACGCATACTCGTACGAGCACGTGCTGATCATGAAGCTGCAGACCGTCGTGGTAGCGTAGGCCGGCGAAAGCCACAGAAAGACCGTCACGGCCGGCGCCAATACGGCCGCCGAGATGACGCGTTGCACTGCATTGCGGTGGAAGAACTCGCTCCATTGCGGGCCATGGATCGAGTGCTCATCATTGTCACATGATGGCGATGGCACGCCCTGCTCCTGCACGTAGGGGAAGTCCTCGAGTGGCGAGGAGCTCTGTATGTCTTCAGGTGATTCCAGTGCGGCGGCAACGGATCCGCTTCTTGTTGTGATCCCATGGTGCGCGCCGCAGAGACCTCCTCCAAAGTCGACGGCCATGGTGCTTGCCCTTTTGCAGCGACTTGGTGGAATGAGCCAAATGATCAGCGTCTCGGATAAGTGCGATTGTTGAGACGGGACGCAAGACCACGCACAATAATTGCCTAAATTGGAAACACAATAATTGAGATGACCTAAATGAATTTGTATTTTCATTGTTGCTAGAGTACCGTACTGTCTTAGTCCTTGGCGACGTTCAGTCCACATACGTATGTACATGTAGAATACTGTACAACGTGCTCTCCCAAAGCGAAATAATGCGCCATGCCCAAAAGTTCAGCTTGGTTTTTGGCACGCTCGAATTCGTGCCGAACTTCGAGGCTCTGGATGTTGTTG
>JAABLK010001159.1:0-10502 GCA_012295415.1 Phytophthora chlamydospora | reverse complement strand
GAGCAGACACCTCGATGCAAAGCGTGCACGTGCACCAAGGGCTGGTGAGAGACAACGACTACGGGTGAGACTAGCGGACCGCTAGTAGCGGTAGCCGTCGTCTGCTGAGCAAAATGCTCTTTCAACGTGACTACAGCTGCCCTATGCTGACGGAGCGCGTGAATCTTTCGGGGTAGCTATGAATTAGCGCCTTGGCAATGCGAACTTCTAGTCGTGCAAGTAGCTAGGTCGGCGGTGGGGCAAACGCTAATATGTCAATGGTCTAAGGGTAATGTGGTGGTTCCTGCAAGAAGACTAACTTTACACAGAGGAAGTTTACAAGAGGTGGAAAAGTTGGAATCGTAAAAAAAATGATGTTTGGCATACGTATTTTGGTAATGTGCTCGACGTCGGTCTGACTCGCTCATTGTGCATCTGTCAAGCAGTCTCACCCAGCTACACGTTTTCAAGCTCTTCCAAGGATGAAGATTTCCTACGCCATGCTGGCCGTGGTCGCGGCGCTGCTGGCTGCGCTGCCCGCGAGCGCAAGCGCTGAGTCTGCTCTTGTGCAGCAGCAAGTGGCGACTAGCGAGAAGTTGGTCCATCTGCGACGAGCTTTGCAGGAATACGACGACGGCTCCGACGACGGCTCCGAGGATTCGGACGACTCGGAGCCGTCGGACGCAGCGACCACCGACACGTCGGAGTCGGTGGCCGAGGAGGAAGAGGAGTTCAACGAGCAGGAGACCGAGGAAGACAAGAACGTCGTGACGCCGGCGCCGACCAATCCGACTGAGTCGTCGGAAGTCGAAGAAGAAGCAGAAGAGTTCGACGAGGCCGAACGGGAGGAGGACGAGGCTTCTACAACTGCTGCGTCGGCCACGTCAGCTCCGACGGCTGCACCGACCACGATGCAGGCTTCGAGTGCTGAGGCTGAGGAAGAGTCTGATGAGACCGAGGAAGAAGAAGACACTGTAGCGCCGACGGCTGCACCAACCGCTATAGCAAAGGAAACGTCGAGTGTGTATGAGACAGAGGAGGAAGTTGAGGAAGCTCAGGAGGAAGAAGAAAAGAACTTGCAGGCGACAACGGCTACGGAAGCGCCGACTGCCGCGCCCACCGCTGCAGCAAAAGAAAGCTCGAGTGTGGCTGAAGCAGAGGAAGAAATCGAGGAAACGGAAGAGGGGGAAGATAAGGACGTGCAGGACTCGATCAGTGAGGCGTCGTCAGACACGCAGAGCAGCTCCACCGAGGCTGACGACAGTCAAGAGTCCGGTAGCGAGGACGATGCTAGCGGAGAAGCGTCTGATGAGTCCGACAGCTCCGACGACGGAAGCTACGAAGAGTCTGAGAGCGCTGATGAGGATGACGATGGATCATCCGACAGCGATTCCGTTGACGAAGCATACGAGGCTGAAGAGGGTGGTCCACGGCTTTAGGCACAAGCAGGGCCACTGCAAGATCAAGATTCAAGTACAGTCTTCCAGTCTTCCTTAACTCTCGGTGTATTCTACATAGGTGAGGTCCTCTTGCCGCCACTGCTTATCGTCGTCAGTCCAGCCGACTCTGCCAGCGATCTTGTCCCCGATCTCGTGCTTTAAAAAATAATGAAACACGGGTTTCCCCACCATCATCTCGATCTTCGTTGCATTCGCCTCAACGTTCGTAAGCGCTTGACGCACGCGAAAGCTGGTGGCGCGCTCCAAGTCGCAGGGCAGCACGCCCGTGTCCTCGACGATTGTCGTCGTCTTCGCCAGTGTTTTACCTAAATGCTTGATGACCATGTCGGTCTGCGTGGGTCGGCAGACCGTAATGCATCCAAACCCTTCTTCACGCAAGGCCGAGTGGCTAAGCTTGACCACCGTGTTGCACCCGCACACGTACATGACGTGGAATCTGTAGCGCGGGAAGTGCGACTCGCACATTTCTCGGACGTGAGTGAGCGTACTCAAGTAGTCGAGCACTCTCCGCCGAGTGATCTCCCATTTATCCACTTCGATCCACGAGGAAGAGGCCACCGCGGTCTCAATCAACGCCAAACGATGGCGCTTGGTGATCATTTCTCGCGGGTTGCGGCGATTCTTAACGCGTACGTAAGTGTCGTGTGACGGCGAGATGAAGGCGCCCACGACGGGAAACTTGTAGTTCGACTCGACGTACTGCCGGGCAACGTAAAAGGCGCGAATGTGTAGCATGTGAATCGGGTTGTAGGCGCCACTGGATACCAAAACGATCACATCAGTCTTCTTAGTAGGCGATGACGCTGGAGAAGAAGCTGGGACATCCGAAGCCAAGTTAGCAACGCGTAATTGCTCGAGGTTCTGTGCGATTTTGAGCAGCGGGTACTGAATGCTCCACACAGGATGCTGGCTTGGTAACGCCAGTCGAACCAGGCTGCGGTGCTTGGAAGGCGAGCCTTCCTTTACGAGCACTGCGAGTTTGTCGCGGATGATGGGAGCGGACTGCTCCGATTCGATTTCCAGGAGGAACTTGATGACGTCTCCGATCTCGGCGTCTACCAGCTTCTTCAGCAGTAGCAACTGGTAACAGGAGGACACTACGAGTTAGAAACTACAGCTCATACCTCAGAAATCCTTACAAAAACGCACCTCATCTTCAGGAATCGTAGCAATTGAGCTCAGGCGCTTGAGAATCTGGTACAGCCGATTTCGCTGGGATACCGCAAACGTCGCCATCTCACCTTCCAGACCAATTGTGATCTTGGTCTCTTCGTGGTGAGGAGATACAGCAGAGGGGCTACTGCGAGCATCACTTTCGCTACATCCCTGGTCTTGTGCTTTGACTGCAGTTTCTTGCTCGCTCTCGGCATCGCTAGAGCCAAATGCCAAAGTTCGTCCGTCTCGAGGCACGCAGCTCTCTGTGTTGATCTCTACTGGCCTTGCAGCTGGAGACCCAAACGGAACGACAGCGTTGGGATTCCGTGATGTCGCCGCTGGTGCGGTAGCTATTCGATCGCTAAGCGAAGGAACACCACCCACAGCTTTCAGCTCACACGTAGACTTCGCACCGCTCGTTGCAGACGATGAATTCAGCCCAACAGTAGGAAGCTGTGAAGAGAACAGAAGTCAGCTCTTTGTTCGAGATACCAGTCGCAGCAGCACCCTTACCACCAACTCGGCGTGTGGTCCAGGAATTGCATCGGCCAAAGGCGGCAGCTTCGCTTTATTCGGAGTTAGCGCTTCGATCTGGTGCTTTGCGAGTTGGTATTCGAGCTCCATCACTCGAGACCGCAATGCTTCAAGCTCGGCCATGCTCTTCGCCAAAGACCTCGGCGTGAGCGTCTGCAGACTCGGATCCTGTTCCAGCCGATGGATTTGCCGTCCATTCGTGTCGTGGATGTTGCCAGACGCGCTGCTCTCGGCTTGCAGTGGAGCAGGCAAAGTCCTCTTCCTCCTCATTGCCAGACGAGTGACTGACTCACCACGCGGTCCGTCAGTCCGTTACGGTGAGAGCCTCGAACGTCGTTTCACTAGCAAAGTCCCCATTATTATTTTTTTTTATCCAACTTAACGTTTGTGAGCGGAATCGTTCGGAGTCTTGGGGGTGTCCACGACTTCCAGCATGATGTCACTATAGCTGCCCGAAGTCTTTCGTCGCAGTACGTTGCGGATCCGGTGTTCGGGGTCGGAGTCGCCCATGTTTTCCTCGGACGTGACTCGCAGCATCCCCTTCATCTGCCGCAAGAATCGACTGCCTGCTGCCTCCGACTCGACGCCCGAGTTGCTGCGCGTCTTCTGGTTACGCAGTTGCAGTCCCTGGGGCGTGAGGTAAATGTCTCCGAAGAGCACCCACTGCTCCACGACGGCGTGGCTAGTGATCCAGCCGTCTGCTGTCCTGGTGAGCGGCACGGGCACGGCGCCTCCTTTCGAGGCCATGAGTTCTTCCACGTGGTGGCGGCCCACAATGTACATGCCCACACACGCGCACACAAGTCCGAAGAACATAATGCCTGACGGGAAGGTGAAGGTCCCCCAATGGTAGTCCACCTGCTCCAGCAGCATGAGCTCGCCGCTCACGCCGGCCACGAGCGCCAGCGAGTACAGCACGCTGGCCGCCAGCTGCCAGCGCGTGAGGCGGTAGATGCCCGAGAACTCGTTGTACAGCACGAGCAGCAGTGCACCGGCCATGAGCACCTCGAACGCGAACAGCGGCGCGAACACAATCCACCACGACACGGGCGGCTGCGTCACCTCTGGCGACGCAAATCGCCGCTGCGTGTCGGTCTGGTAGGCCAGCAGCAGCGTGAAGACGAACATGAGCACCCAGCAGACTCCCTAGAGCATGAAACACCACAGAAAGGTCAGTTTTTCCAGCGGAATTCATCAAGAAACGCAGCTTTTCCATTACCGGCAGCGTGCTGTCAGACCGGCAGAGCAGGTAGCGGACCACGAAGGCCACCTGGATGACCATGAGCGGAGCGTAGCAAATGTACAGGCTCGTGGCCGACGTGTTCTGCAGACTGGCGCAGAAGGCCAGCTCGCTCCAGAGCAGCAGCACCGTGAGCGGGAAGCTGATGGCGTAGACCAGCACGATGCGGCGCAGCAGCGGCAATAGCGGCTCGTTGGACATGGACTCGACATCTGCCCAACGCCGCAGCGTCTTAGCGTGGCGGATGGAGGTCACATGCGCGTACAGCATGGCGACGTTGGCCAGCCAGAAGGGCAGGAAGATCAGCCACCAGTTGACTCTCGAGCCCAGCGCGCCCTCGAAGTTGAGCGACACGAGCGCCACGCCAATGATGCAGCCCAACGCGTACAGTAGAATACCGTTGAGTAGCGCGCCCAGCGCCTTCTCCGCGAAGATGAGCGGCTGGAACTGGCCAGTGTCCGAGAGGCGACCGGCGTCGTTGGACGAAGGAGCAGGCATGGACATGTACGAGCCCTCGAACGGCTCCGCACCCAGTGCACGCAGCAGAGGAGAGCGCTCGCTCAGAGCGCTGTTGCTCGGGGCGCGAGGCAGCCCCGACTCCGAGCCCCCGTTGCCCATCATGTCCACGGGCCGGATCATCCACGGGGAAGCCAAGTGCGACGGTGAATGAGGTCGGAGGTGACGACTTCTGCCCGAACGGCCAGGATCCGGATCGAGGGAAGAGAGGGTATACAATATGGCAGGTCACTTCGGATAGATAGTCACATCTGGATGTATTGAATGAACGATGAAATTGAATCGGGAAGGTTTTTGTTGACTCACGTGTGGTACACACCACTCGACTTGCATGCAACAGCAACGAGTTCTATCCCGACGCTCGGTGCAGTGCCACCAGCGGACGGCAACGAGTTTGGAGGCGGCATTGGAGACCGAGACCAAGACTTCAGCCTGTCAATGTGCCCAAGCCACGGCAAGAAGATCTAACTTTGTTAACTAACCTTATCAGATTGGGATGGGCAGCTTCAACTTCTGAAGCACGTCACCGCCGTCTGCCATGAGCTCGCTCTGCTTGCTCGCCGCCACCGCCACCGCGCAATGTGCGCAACAGCCGATCCTGCTCCTGCTTTTCGTTGTTGATCTGGTCCTCGTTGCTCTTCAATCGCTGGCGCATTTGCTCGCTCTCGTGTTGGAACTGCGCTCGAACACGCACCGTGGCCGGATCCACTTCATGGTACAGACGCGAGTGGTAGGCGCTCACTTCAGCTCGGAGCTGCTGCTGGAACTGGGCGAGCAACAGCTCACTGCTTGGAGCCTTCTCTGCTTCAACGCGACCACTTCTGCCTTCTGAAAGCTCGCCTCGTTTGGAGCACAGCAACAGAAACTGCGGCAGCACTTGCGCGTGAACTGCTTCTCGGCGAGCCATGTACACGTGCCCGTCTGATGGTGAAGAAGACCACGAGTCACGCTCGCCGAGCTCAAGTTGCAGGAACGCTGTTGGTGGCGGTGGAAGTACCGACCCACGCGGGCTTGCCACGCTGTGAAGAGCTTCCAGCGATGACAGTCGCACCTTTTCCGGGTGGAACAGCTCGATCGTTTGCTGCATTCGCACTCGACACAGCAACACGTTGAAACTCTCGACTCGTGTGGCTAGAGACTCTTCTTCTGGCAGCGCTGCGCCAGCCACTGAATCGTCATCGGTGTCGTTGTCACTAAGAGGCTCCAGCTCACCGATTGTGCCATTGTAGAACTGCAACGCTGCCACTGGGTTGGAAAACAGGAAGACCCACCCGTGAATCGACGTTGCGCTGTTATCATTGCTTGTTGTGGGATTCAGAGGGGCCATTCCATTTTGAAGTAGTGAGATCACCCCGTCGTCATCAGCAACCATGTACAGATACAGCTCTGTCCCTTGTGCGCCACCACCGCCAGAAGCTCCGGCGCTTTCCATTCGTTTCGCAGCATCTTCAAATGCCGTATTCAACTCGTCGTGAAAGAAGCGATAAATCTGCAAGATGTGAACTTCGCGTTCGTCAGGAACCCCATCGGCGTGCGCAGCCTCGTGCTGTTGATTCGTCGGCCGTCGAAAGCCCTCGGCTATGAATCGATAGTCTGGCATGTGCTGGAGAAGCTGTTGAAAGGCGATCTTGCCTGGGAAAGCGTTCTGAAGCGCAGCGATTGTCAGCGCTTGATTCTGCTCGGCCATGGCTTCCATCTCCATGATCTCGCAATCTCGTTCTTCCTGAAGCAGCGCTCTCTCTTCACGCTCGTATTGCTCCTTGATAGAATCGGAAAAGTCTTGCTGGAGCTTGGCAATATTTTCTCTCAGCAATTGGGAGTTCTGTTCGCGCAGTTGGAGTTGCCGGCGCTTTTCCTCCTCGATCTGTGTCTGGCCAGCTGAAACGCAAGCCTCGACGTCGTTCAGGGCTTCAATGAGCTCTTGCTGGAGCATTTGCGCGTTAGATGTGCCTCGTTCTTGTCTCGTGGAGATAGAACGCAGTTCTTGCTGATACGCGAGAGTAAGCTCCGCCAGTTGGTCGTTGAACTCCATCGACTGAGCATCAGCATTGCAAGAATCAATATTCAGCTAGGCAACTCCAGTGCTGGGGTAACTGTTGGGGCTGTACCTGAGTGAAGAACCGATCTTCGGCAGTCGTGCGCTCTTCATTCTCAACCGGAATTCCGTCCAGTTGTCCCAACTATTGAAACTTTGTGAGTTTGAGGACAATTCTAGCAGTCGACCAGTAAAATGTACCTGTTTGAGGACAGTAATGGCAAACGATCGATAGTCTGGGTGGCTAACGATCGGGTTTGAGCCAAAGTGTTCGTCTGCAAACGTTAGCTGGCGCAGCGCGACCAGCTTACGAAGGTGCTCAAACTCATCCACGTCTCGGATCCGGTTGTTCGCGAGGTTCAGCCGTTGGAGATTTACGAGATCGGAGATTCCCCCGCTTGATGCTTTCAACGTCTGAATTTTGTTGTTCTAATCGACAAAGGGAAAGCAACGCGTTAGTCGAGCATCCTGACCCGCAAGCGTAGACGGAAGACGCTCAGACTCACCTGCAGCCACAGCTCTCGAATATCCGTGCAAAAGCCTAGATTGCCCACCGTCGTGAGGCAATTATCATACAGCCACAGCGTCTTCAGCTTCCGACAGCTGTGCAACAGCAGTGCGTGAGTGAGTCTGGGACGTTAACGAGTTCGTTTGTGCTCAAACCGCTTACCTTTCGAGCCCTTCGATTCGACTGATGCGGTTCTGTTGCAAGTAAAGGTGACGCAACTGATGCAGCGACGATAACCCGCTCATCTCGGTGATGTGTTGGTTGCTTAGACACAAGTGCACAAGCGATTCACAGACGGGCTCAAGGCCGGAGAGCGTCTCGAGGTTGCAGTTCACCACTACCGCCAACCACAACATCAAGATCGTCAGCTAACAACCAATTGGACCGCCAATTGCAAGGTCCGGTGTCGTCGTACTGGTGAGCCTGCGCAGGTTCCTGCATTTGCGCAAGGCGCTGCCATCGATATGCCGATAAGTGCCGAAGATCACTTCGACCTCCTCGAGCTGCTCGTGCTCTGCCTCACCAGTGACTTCGGTCTGCAGCACGAGAGCACCCCCTCCGCAATGTTAGGCACAGCAGCTGCATGGAGTTGAGCAAGGCAGCCAGAGGACGTACGACCGACGCGAAGGTGAAGGCTGAATTGGCTGCCATTCGATCCAAGATCTCGGAATTGAAGGACGGGTCCGACGGATCCCGAAATTTGGAAACGGCGACCGGATGGCGCTTGGGCAGATGGTAGGCAAGCTCGACAACCGTGTAATGCAAGGCTTTCGTGGGCAAGAGTGTTGCCCCAAAGTATCCACCTCAGAACTTTGGCATCCAGCCATGTACTTAGTATCCATAACATTGCAACTTGCAACATTGGCAAGGTGCTACTTTGGTACATATTGCCAAACCGCTTTAGCCAAGTTTTCGATCGTAGGGTTATCGATCGACTCGCACGGCTCCTTCAGCTGCGATCGATGCACTGACGAGGCTCTTGGTGTTTGATCACGATGTTAGGGCTCCCGAGCCACCAGGTCGCGGCTGGCCCGAAAGGCAGAAATGATAGGAGAAAATGCGGAAATGGACTTGTGCACGGTTGCTCCTAAAACTCTGCGACGGTCGGTGGTGGCGATCTACTCAGAGGCAGATCACACAATGCCAACCGGAGCCGCACAACCACGGGTGTCCATTTTGTCGGCGAAGACCGTCCACATTGCGACAGGTGCCGCCCCGTCCCCGTAAGCTTGAAAGCTTCAATCAGCTTCCAGGAAATGCGCAAATCAGCATCGGCTTTGACGTTACTGCATACCCTGCAACATCCGATGTTGGGATTCTGGAAAATAGACGTCCAACAGCTTTGCAGCTACCCTTGCTAATGCATCTTTTGAGTTTGTTTATTTATTTCTGTTGTTGCAGTTGAGCCAGTATATCCACGGTACGTCTATGGCCTCGTTTCTGCGCACAAGCCGAGAACTTGCGGCAACCTCCAGCTCACTCGGCAGCTTGCCATCGCAGGAGAAGAAGCGCGCGCGTGATCACAGACCATGGGCAACTCGACGTCCAAGAAGACCAAGACGCCCAGACGCCACTCGGCCCCCAGCACGCGCGAGCTGGAGAAGTTCACGCTGCCGACGGGGTACGTTCTATGCGTAACCCTCCGTCATAACCTCCAGCTCTGACCCGACGTGTGCTTTGCTTGTGTGCAGCCTGTACCCGACCTGTCCTTGGGAGCTCAAGACGGCACGCCGACTCATCGTGGAGCGGAAGCTGGCGCCGCGCTTCCCGGGCAAAGAGGCAAAGGAGGGCTGCTTCACGCTCGAGTGCCCGATCTGCTTCATGGTGAGGGAGCAAGACGCTTCCTTCCGTCCAGTACATTCGCTCGACTGACTTTGTGTCTTCTCTTGGCCAGTTCTACCCGGACAGCCTCAACAGCTCCAGCTGCTGCAACAAACCCATTTGCTCCGAGTGCTACCTGCAGATCCGGCCGCCGCAGAAGCCCATTTGGTGCGTCACGACACGAGGTTGAAGGCCCAAAAGACTTCCGTGCTGACCTCTGTGCTGTTCTGTGTAGCTGCCCGTTCTGTAACCACGAGGCCTTCAGCGTCCGGTATACGCCGCCGTCGCCCGCGGAGCTGGCCTCCATCCGATCCGTGAAGGTGAGCGAACTCTTCTTGCCTTCCGGCGCCGAGACGGCGGCTTCCTCTTGTTTTCTGTGGCGTCTCAAACTCACGGCGCTCTGGTCTATGTTACGTTGCAGAACGTGAGGTCTCCGCGACGAAGCAGCGCCATCGGCATCCCCAAGCGCGCGGAGCCGCACCCGGAGACGGCCTCGAGCCCGCAGAGCCTGCACTATGCATCGGTGGAAGACCGCCACCGCATCCGGGATTCGCTGCGCTCGCAACTCAGCATCAGCGACAGGCCGGTGACCAACATGCCGCACCCGAACAGTGTGGCCTCGCTCAACGACGCAGCGGCGCACCTCCTGGCCACGCCGGCGGACGCCGCGCGTCTGGAGGAACTGATGCTCATGGAAGCCATTCGACGGTCCATGCAGGACGTGCGCGTCGGCAAGGACGATGAGCAGCGACGAGGATCGCAGAGCAGCCAGCAGCCGACGCGCGGCAGCGGCGAGGACGACGACGGCGAGGACGGCGAGGACGACGACAGCGACGCCGACTACGCGGACGTGGCGCCGCTCAGCGCCTCGCAGATCACCGTCAGCACTTCAGGCGCGGTGCACTACTCGTCGTCCACCAATGTGCGCAATAGCGACACGCCCCCACCGCCGTCAGCGACCACGCAGAGCTGGAACCCGTTCGACGATTGAAAACAGTCGTGTTCGTTATGTAAGCATTGGGACGGGGTGCGTGAGGAGGAGACGGAGCAGGCGCCTCCCGTCGATAGGTGACGGCGCTGAGACGTTGGGAGTTTGTGTGCTGAGTGGCTGGAAGCAGCGGCGAGCGGGTGTACGTCTAGGCAGGAGAGCGGGGGGGGGGGGGGGGGGGGGGGGGGGAGGAGGGCGGGGGAGAGGAGGGCAAGGGGGAGGGCCGCCGGTAGTTGTTTTGGGCGGACCTGGCGAAAACATAATGG
>JAABLK010001158.1:0-10509 GCA_012295415.1 Phytophthora chlamydospora | reverse complement strand
CAACCTTTTTATCGTGGCGAAGTCGCCATGCTGCAGACGCAGACGCAGACCAACGTCGGCTGCACTGCTATTTGATCCCGTACCGTTAATGCAGAAGTGTACACTACAACTGCAACCATCTTTTATTTGAGCGCTTATGAAGCGCTGCGTTGCTTCATCCTTGATCACAACTCACAGTTTCTTAAGCGTCGACATCGCTTTCCGCATTTCTCGGTGGGGCTCTATCGTTCACTCCGCCGAGCGAGACCAACCACGGCAGTTGCGGCTCGAGAGCAGCAGTGCTGTGCTTTTTCGTCCATTGACGCAGTGGGTGTGAGCAGATGCAGATGTTGAGCAGTTCCAATGGCGGAGGATTCGCATCCGAAGGTAACGACGCACGCCCAGCCCGAGCCTTGCCGCAGAACCAACTCTTTCGACTCTGGCCATCGAGAGACTCGACTCGAGAGAGCTGTGTCCACACTGCAGTAAAGGGAGCAGTGGCGGCATCAGCACCGAGACTGGTGTGAAATTCGTCGCGAAGAAGGTGCGAGGCGGCCTCGAACATGACGACACCATTGTCCGTCGCGACCTGACGTGGGGCGAGCGAATTGGTCAATGGCGCTGGCGATGCAAGAGACCGAGGCTGGTGTTGCGCCGAAGGCGGCGACGAGGACAAGCCACAATGGTTTTGCGTTGATGCCATAGGAAGCCCCGACTGCTTTAGCTACTCTAACTAGCGGAACGTCGTGCCCGGGGCGACGCTGGCCAGCCATTCCTTGGCGGCAGACACTCGGGCGTACACTCCGGGATATCCGGCGAGTCCACACCCGTTGCCCCAGCTCACGACGCCCACCAACACGTCCTCGGCTGGCTGCTCCATGATGAGTGGGCCGCCCGAATCGCCCTGGCACGAGTCCATGTCGAGCTCCCCGCCCGCGCACAGCATGGTGGCGTCCACTTCCAGCACCTTGGTACACGCCGTGTTGTTGACGATGGGCACGTCGACGCGCAGCAGCTCCGGCGATGGAGAGCCGCCTCGCGTCGTGGCACCCCAGCCCATGACCGTCGCGTTGCCGCCCGCAGCGACGTCCGAGTCGTCGGCTTGGGCCAATGCAACTAGCGGGAAGGAGCTGGCCCTCTCGAGCTCCAGCACCAGGAAGTCGTACGAGTTGGTCGCGCTCGCGTACTTGGGGTGGCGCGTCTTGTTGACGACCTCGATCTGCTCGCCGTCCGCGGTGCCGTTCAAGTAGTGGGTCCCCACCGACACGAATTGAATGTCTCCAGCCATGCAGTGCGCGGCAGTCAGGACGTGCGTCGGGGTGATGAGGGAGCCGCCGCAAAAGTCCGACCCGGAGAGCGTCGCTCGCACGCCCGTCGTGTACGTCTTGGTGCCGGGGGGCACAATGCTGCCGCCGAGGATGAGCGGCTCGATGTCGACGGGCGTGGCCGATTTCGTGGTGTCGATTGCGGGGAACTGCGAGGTGTACTCCTGGTAGTTGAGCTTGGACGGGAGGTTGTCGTCGTTGAGTGTGAGCTGGCCATCGGCGTTGGCCGCGAGGGTGGCCGCGATGGCAGTAAGATGAACGAATCCAGCGAGACTCATGCCTTGTGATGAGGTGGTGGGGTTTGAAGTGAATCGGAGAATGAGGGACTGCTCGACGCTCGCCTTCGAGAGTCCAAGCGCTCGCCATGGGCAACAGTTTCACAGCCACCAGCTTGACACGATCGAGCCACGCAAAGTGCAAAAGCTTCGCGGTGGACAGAAGTTTTCGAAGTGCGTGGCAAAACGTTGGCCATTATCAGACCAGACTGCCAGCGGTATCAGCTTTGGTGTGTTGTCCTGCGCTGCGGAGTTGTTGGAAGAACTCGTGTACCTCGTCGGGTGAGGCACAAGTGGCGTGAAAGAATCAGCACAGCTGGATTTACAGCAACATGTTCAATTCGTTGTTTAGGAGGAGAGCCTGCCTTCGGGTTGTCTACCTACTTTTGAGATGCCGTTTATCTACGCCGATCTGCCTTGGTGCTCGTCGCCTACGAGCTGTACTTGTAATACGGGTTCAAGGTCTCGTTGTACAGACCGTCATACGCGTCATTCGTACCGAGGTAACTATTCAGATACATCTCGGGTGTAGTCAGGTTGAACGCGGGCATTGTCTCCACGCACGACGTGTCCAGCTTCGCCAAGTCTCCGCCATTGCGCACGTACGACGCCAGCACCTTCATACCGCACGTCTCACTCCACGGGTCGCCAGCGACCATCTGCGTTGTCATCACCGTGCCGTGCGAGGCGTAGTCGAACGTCACCAGCTCCTTCTTCTCCCCGTCGAGCACATCCAACATATACTCGGCATACTTGTGCGGCGTCTGGGGGTCCAACTTCCCGCTGAGTAACAGAACGCTGGCATGCGGTGGAATCGCGACTGTCTTGTTCCAGTACTGGTCGCGCTCGTACACGATGCCGTGTGTGTCGTACGTGCCAACACCGAGTTTCTCACAGGTTGCCGATTTCTCTTTGGAGAAGGCGCAGTAGAGCGAGGTCATCGCGTAAGCGCCTTGGTCACAAATCCGCGTGTCTTCGAATCGCGCTTTCAATTCGGAGATCGACGGCGTGGGCGACTCCCACATTTCCGAGAACACGATGAGGTTGTAGAGCAATGTCGACGCAAACGCGTTGTCTTGGCTCTGGGGCGCGGCGGTCGAGATTAAGTTTATAACGAAGTAGTTCAACACATCGACATCTTCTGGCGCGCATCGAGCGACTCGGTACACGACGGGAGGGATGAGCGTTCGCAGATACGAGTCCTTCAGCAGCGTTCCAAGCGCAAACCGTAGACCAAATGACGGTGGGCCATCGCCCAGCTGGGTGTTCGTGCTGTTGAAAATCTCCGCACAGGTCGAGGTGGGCTCGGCATCCACTTGGTGGAGCAGGCTCTGCAGAGTTCTGTTGAGTCCACTGGACTCAAACCGAGGCTTGCAGCTATTCTCTTCCTCGCAGAGAGCCAAGAACGCATCGCCCACTTCGCCGAAGTCAATGTCCCACTTGGATATGTACGGGAACTCGTTGGCAGACGCACCCGAAGTCGTGGCGACACCATCCAGGGCATACCCGGTCACCTCGAGAGGTGCGAGGTGCATGAGCCGCTCAACCAAGACCGTTCCATAGCTGACACCGTAAACGATCGTACTCGCGCCGTTCGTGAACTTGGAGATGAAAGTCGCAACATCCGTCGCGGCCGTTGTCACGGAGAACGATGCAAGGTCTCCGTACTTGTTCTGGAGATCTTCCGCGCATGCTGCGACTTCGGATGAGTCGATTTCGTTGCCAAAGGGGGAGCCCGTCGTGGTCACCTGTGCCGCCACACAGTCCAGCCGCGTGCTGCGTCCGGTGCCGCGGTGGTCCATTGTGTACACGTTTACTGCCCCTTCCAGCTGAGAGTGCAATGTCACCATATCCGTCTCCACTACGTGCACAGAAATGCCAATCGGCATGATCAATATGAGCACAACGTCCTAAAAGAAACCTGCGAACCGATGTCACTTACTTGGAGTGGACGAGAAGCCAGGCCCGCCTTGAAGCAGCCAGACGTTAGAAGCAGTCTTGGGGTCGCTTGCTGTTGCCGGTAAGCGCTTGACGAAGATATCAACCTTCGGGTTCGCGGACTCGGGTGCCTCGCAAATGCCAGGATAGCATAGCGGCGCGTTGTACACTGCACACTCGGCGTCTTGGTGGGAGCTTCCTTCGTCGGAGAAGGTGAAGTCGGAACAGGGAAACCAACCGTTCAAGTCGGTCGTGTTGGATGCGGCTGAGGCTTGAGTGAGTATCACCGATACTGCAATGATATGGTGAATCTTCATACCGTCGTGTGGGGTAAGTAGTTTCCAGGTGCCAGAAAGTTTGGAAATGAAGTTACAAGCAGAGCTCACGCGTTGGTAGACTTGAGGTTCCCACCATTCGTTGCTCATCATCATGATGCGGTGCTTACGCTGTCAAAGAGCTGGTACCGTGAAAACAATAAACGCAGCGTGAGGAGACTCTTATCGCTGGTGACAAAGCTTCACGTTCGTTCGGCTATCCTCGCGTTCGATCGATTTCCTGTAAGTAACGATTTTGAGCAAGCGATCGGCGTCCGGATATGTTGTTCAAGAGCCGGTATTATTTTTTTAAATACCAGTAATAAATTGCGCGATCTGTATCTGCTGCCGAGGAACTATCAGCAGAAAAGCAAGCCGTGCACGTCGACATGCATGTTACCATCGCGAAGAGATCACATTAAACAGCCAGATCACTTACCGCCAGACAACTGCAACTCACTCTTGGACGAAGCAGCGACATTCATCGTCCCATTCCAAATGCTGGAATAATAATGAACAACATTCCGCTGAAATTGTGTACACCTGCAGTGAACACAACGGAGCCACTGGAGCCGTGATAGCCCGCGTTGTAAAAGAGCGAGCCGCAACTGAACTGAGCGACACGAGACCAAGCAACACGCTAATCACCACGGCATGGAGGTTACAGTGCAACCTACAGGCAACTTGCACTCGGCTCCAATAAAACCAACAAACCGATTCTCACGAGATAAACTTGTCGTTCATTTGTATGCTTCTTCCAAACAATATGTATGTTACAGAGCGCGCGTTGACACTCTCGGCTTAGCCAAATGTCGGCTAAGTTGTGTGCGAAGACGGTAGATCATCATACCTTGCACCGCGTCGCAAGCTCGCTCTGGCGCTCGGGAGTGTCTGCCACAGCATCCGCGCTGGTTGCGACGATTCTGTGCACATCAACTGAAAAAGCATTTGGCGCTGAAGAGGATGACCACATTCATCTGTTCGCGGCTCTAGGACGGGAACTTGAGCTGCCATCATCAGTGGTAGATCGGGAGCTTGGTCGCGGAGGATACATGAACATGTACCAACGCCCGTCGTCAGGGGATGGAGAGTCTTCAGCGACACAGCCTAACGCCACACCTGCAAATCAGACACAAAGACAAGCCATTACGGTACTCGCCAATGGAGCTCTTCCCGCCACCATCCGTGGACGACAACGAGGCGCGCTACTGCCTCTTTCTGCCGACCCCAGGCGCCGAGCAGACTCCTGAGCAGCTTTACCAGGTCGCAGAAAAGCAGTGCAACAACATCATAGCCTTCGCGACGCAGCAGACGCAAGGGTTTCTCTGGCACAGGCACCGCTTCCATCTCCAATCTTCCCGAAGAAGCAGTAGGCGTTATATTCTGTCAGGCAGAACCAACGTCGGCGATGCAATTCAGGACGAGTGGGTCATCGCCAAGCTGATCTTTGACATCACCAAGCAGTTCCCTGGTGTCATAGGACGCGTCGCTGACACAGACGGAGAGTTTTTGCTCATTGAAAGTGCCGAGGCGCTGCCCGATTGGGTCACCCCTGAAGACAGCGATCGCCGAGTGTTTGTGGTAAACGGGAAGCTGCACATTGCTCCGCCTGCTGGTGCTGGAGATATGAGAGCCAAAGAAGGAGACTTATACGATGAAGATGCATTACAGCAGGTACTGGAAGCGAGTGTGAAGACCGAGGCCAGTGCGGCGGTGCAGCGGCTGATTCGGCACAAGCTGGACGAGGTGCCAGCTTACTTGCGGAATAACCGTCATCGCGTGAGGTGCTTGTTGCCGGAAAGGGTTGCCAAGGTGTTGGTGGCTCATGGAGAACTCGTGAGCCCGGCGGTGGAGGCGTTCTACTACCGTGAACCGAAGCAGGCGGGGCTGGTGTGTGGCAAGATGGCTGCGTTCATGCCGCCAGGGGATAAAGTGGCGGAACAAATGGTCACTTTTTCAAGAGCGATGTTCGCGCAGCTCAAGCAGCAGCCGTTCTTCCCTCCGAAAGCTTTCCTTCGTCGAGATGAACGCTATTGCATGCTGGAAGGCAACAAAGATGAAGAGATCAAACACCTGGACGCACAGGCAGCGGACATTGGCGTTAAACTAGCCTGTGGTCTGGAGCTGTTGTATTCTTGCGGAGGTGAAGACCAGCTAGGACGACCTTGGAAAGAGGTTATTGAAGAAGCTCTACAAGAACAAGGTGCAAAGCTTTCGGCGCTGCCAATTGAGCCGGATGACGACGACTCGTGGCTGTACGTGCACCCCGACACGCTGGAAAGCCAACTCCAGCGTGCTGCTATGGCCGGAGCCAGCTCTGCTCCTGGGGGAGCCGACGAGCTGCAGAGCATGGCTGCCATGTTTGGCAAGTTCGTGGATGGAGTCTCTGGCGTGGAAGGTGTGGTAGGGGCAGAGCCTATCCAGTTTGACATGAGCTCTTTCATGGATATTCTAAATGGCCAAGAAGCGAAAGGCAAAGGTGCTGCGGGCTTGGATGCACCCTGGGGTGAACACTTTATGGACGAGGATGAGCCCAGCCAGAGCGACAGTGACGAGGAATCAGACAAGGAAGGAAGCGGCGACGACGACGACTTCGCCTTGGATGAGGCTATGGCGGAAATGGAGGCGGAGTTGGCAGGAACCAAGGTCGCAAAGAGCTTCTCGCGCTTCGAAGAAGTGGAGGACGATGTGAAGGAGGCCTCGTCGTCCCTGCAAGGAGAAGAGGCGCCCGACGTTGGGTCTGCATCCTTTTCGTCCGCCAAACCGCTGGATCTGGACTACAATCTGCTGTCCAACTTGCTGGAGTCGTTCGCGTCCCAAGACGGCCACGCTGGACCTGTCAGCACCATTCTGAACGAGATGAACTTCCCGAAGCCCACTCCATAAGAAACCCTTCTGCTAGCGTAGCGTATGCTGCCCCGTACACGGCAGCTTATTGTGTGGACATTATCAATAGGTTACAACATTTCCTCAGCTCTCTGCACTGTTGGTCATTTTGTCCGTGCCAGGGTTTGCAGACTCCGACTGGGTGAGTTCTGCTGTTGGGGCATTCGCAGCGGGTCCTGGCACCGGGTTGTCGCCTTGGCACCACGAGAAAAGAAATTGCCGCGCCTGCGCCTCCCTTCCTTCAACCCGCGTCAACTTCTCTGACATCTCCTTCACCTACGCAAAGCATCACAATTCAGTGGGTAATGCACAACAACGAAAGCTCATCGTACTTACTTGTGCTTCGAGCGCCTCCTTCTCCGACTGCATCACTCGAATCTTTTCTTCCAAGGCCAGTACGACGCGCTGCGGGTAGAGCAATGGCTTAGGCGGCGATGGAGTCGGCTGTGTTGCCACGCTATCATTCATGCGCCTGCACAGCAAATAGAGTTAGTGTTAGTGTTGTTTTCATTACGCCAGCTTGTGTCAGGAAAAATGTACGATCCGTATCTGTCCTTGAAGGGAATTCTACCCCTCCAAAGTCATCAGGAGATCGTGACGAAAGCCTTTTGAGGCTCCGAAGTCAATGTAAGGGGGTCATCCAACCATTGTGCTCTGGTTGCGGTATGGCTACTCTTTTAACGCACGCTGCACCATCGAGCAGACCCCCAAGAACATGAAAATCAAAATGCAGTATCACAAAAAGCCACGTACCCTAGTTGTCGTTGAGGAGAGTCGTCGGCCTCTGTGCCCTCGCCTCCCGCGTTGCGTAGTTCATCCATGAAGTCGTGAACGGCCGATATCTTGGACTCGATGACACGTGACACGTCGAGTTGCTGCATGTGGGAGGACTCAATGGCCTCTACGCGGGCACTCAACGGCGGGATCGCCGCCTCGAGGCTGTGCTTATGCAGATAGAGCTCTGTTTCGCGCGCCATCAGTTTTTCGTGCAGCGCAGCCCTCTCGGTCTCACAGCGAGCAAGACGTCCTTCCAAAGCCTCGTTCCGCCGGGTTGCAGCTTCAATACGCTTGCTCTGCTCCTCGCTGTGGACTCGCATCAACATGTCTTGGTTCATGCTTTGCTGCTGTCGAGCTGTCTGCTCCCTCGTGATCATTGACAGAATACGAGCAAGCGTGTCTTCCACTCGTGGCTGATGCTGGAGCAGCTGCAGTAGCATGGTCTGGATCCCCACTTGCGCTGTCGTCATCTCAATGCTCCCGTTGCTGCTGTTGCTATTACTATTGCTGCTGTCTTGGCTATCCTCTACGAGTCGGCGGCGTTTGTGCTTCTTTAGTGAGCCCGAGGATGCTGCGTCTGTCGTAGTTGCACCAGCAGGGCGAGGCGCCACCGGCTGCTGCTGTTGTTTCTGCGAGCTGGCTGTTGGCTGGTTCGTAATGTCCGTCAGGACACCACTTCCGGTGGTAATTGCTGTGGTTGCGGTAGCTCGTTGAATCGCATCAACTCGCGATGATTCTCTTGGCTGAGGCTCTAGAGAGTTCGCAGTCACCACTGGTGTACGCGAGTTTAGCGGCATTGGCGGAAGCTGTTCTGGATTCATCTGCCCAGGGCGAGTTTCGGGCTCGACCGGCTGCGGAGGCGGCTCCTGCAAAGGCTGAGTCAGTTGTGAAGATTGTGGTGGGTCTCCGATTCGTGATGCAGATTGTTGGAGTAAGCTCAACGACTGGGAAGGAACCTGAGGCAGGCGGGTGGGCTGAGGCGATTGACACATCTGGATTGGTTGCTGGGGAGCTGATAGTGCCACGCGGGCAGCAGCTTCTACTTTGCTGGAAGAGCCTCGCAGTAGTCGAGTCCGCTCTGAAAAATAACCACACAGCAATGTTGTTAGGACAACCTTTTACAGATATCCATCCCATCATGGAATCGCACGACTTACGAGATGCAGCAGTTACCCGGGAAGAACTTCTGCCTACTGATGGTGGCTGCATTAGCACAGCTTGGGGCAGTGAGAGTAAGTACAGATCGTCCAACCACTGATGCGAGCCAGCGTAGCCGCCGAAGACAAGCAGCTTTTGAACAGCATCAGGGCCCGAGGGTTCTGAGCGAAATAATACGGTCGCATGCGCTGTCCTTCCAGCAGGAACTTTGTCATCAGAAGTCGTCTGGCTGCTCCTGCGTCGGCTGCTCCTTAGTCCGTCGTCGTTTTGGCCAGCGTGAACGAGACGCCAAGAACGTGTGTTCACGTTATAAATGAAGAGCTCGTTCTGGCGCACAGCGCGCCGCCGTCCTCCAAACAGCACCAAATGGTTAGGCGCGACGAACGTGAGCGAGTGATTAATACGACACGACGGTCTATCCCCGAGCGTTGCACCCGCAAGGGAGTCCCATCGGCAGTGCGCCACATCGTACAGGAAGAGCGATCCAAATTCCTGTTTCCCATCCGTGCCACCAAACAAGAACAACGTGTTGCCGTCTTCACTCGCCGTGAGACCCGCGAACGCTCTCGGTTGCGGCAGCTGCCCCGTTGGGTCCACCGTGGGCTTAACCCACTGATTCAATGGCGCGTCGTAGTAGAAAATATCGTTGAAAAACGTCGCCGACGTGGCGTCCTTGCCTCCAAAGACGAAAACTTGCTCGCCTCCTACCACGACGCTGCTGTGCGCGTGTCTCGCCCTCGGTTTCCACATACTCGCGCTATCCACACGTCTTGGCTCCCACTGCGCCTCCAGCAGCGGCTGTCGCACTCTCAACTCCTCCACCCTGAGCGTCAGTGCATCAAACGCCATCGCCGCATTAGCAGCTCCAGCCTCGGCCTGCGTGCCCGCCCCACGAGCAGCTTCATCACTAGCCACTACGACATTCCCTACCACTAGGACCCTCATCCCTCTCGCCCTCTCTTCCTCCTCCGAGCTCTGTACGTAGTGCATACTATGATAATCCCTGCCTCCCCCCGGGTGCAGCAACGTCGGTACACTGCCCGATCTGCCAGCCGTAGGGCTTGCACCATGTCCAGTATTACTAGTACTGGCATATAAGGGCGAACGTGGCGACTGGGGGCTGAAAGTCGAGCCGCGGGACACCACGAGCCTCTTCCAGTGCGCGTCTTGATTTGTTTCATGTAAATCTCCTTCTCTGCGTCTGCGAGTCGCCGCACAGCTAGATCGTGTACTGTTGGAGCTTGCATAACTTGCTGGTTCCAGTAGAAACACGTCATCGAAGAAAACTTTGCCGTCTGCGCCGCCGAAGAGCAAAACGCTGTTAGTGGGAGGGAGGAGAGTCATGGCGTGGCCGGAGCGCGCGGCTGGGGAAGGTGACGAGTTGCTGGAGGAAGCTTGGGGGGAAGAGGAAGACGACGAACTGAGTTGCGTCCATAGTGGAGGCGCTGGAGGGCCGCTGGACGCCGCGCTCCCGGGACGTCGAAGCTGCATAAGAGCCTTCCGCTCGGAATGGCGCGGAATGCGAATATGGAGGTTACCTCTTTGATGTTACATAGTGGGTGTGGTGCACATAGTGTTTTGCATGAAGTGGCAAGTCCGTGAACGGGCGTAATGGTCTGTCGTCTTGAGGAGAAGATGGTAGCGCTAGAAGTTGCTGTGCTGGCCTTGCTGTGGATCGTGGCGAGAGCGATGGGCGTCGTTGGAGGGCGTGCATTCTCTCTGGATGACAAGGTGGTGGTGATCACTGGCGCGGCGAGTGGCATCGGTCGGAGACTGGCGCGCAAGATCTTCGTGGAGGCCGAGAACGTGACGCTGGCGCTGCTGGACGTGGACCTGGAGGCGCTTGAGAAGCTGCGG
>JAABLK010001157.1:0-10519 GCA_012295415.1 Phytophthora chlamydospora | reverse complement strand
CCATCGAGGTGCAGATCGATCTGAAGGAATGTGGAGCCCACCTGAAGAAACAAATCAAGGCCAAGATTCCGGAAACAATCACATGCGATGCATGCAGCCTGAACCTATGCTTTGCCACGAGTGGGGGTGGCTGGATGGTGCGGCTGCGCAAAGTCTGCAGAAGGGAGAAATCCACCGCGACATTCAAGACAGGCTTAACAGTGAAGAGCCGATGTGGGTAACTCGAACTTTTCGATCTATGATCAAGGCCAAGACATTGCCAAAACCCACCTCGAGACAGATCCACGTCTTGGTCAAGGTCCCCGAGAAAGTGCCTCCGACAGCGGTGACTCAGTTGAATCGCCGTCGAGGCTGAGGACGCCATCAACGAGCCGTCGTGAGCTTTGTCGAAGGAGATCGAAAGAAATTGGACAGAATGCGTTGCTACGTGGGCACAAGGATACTACGCCAAGTTGCTTTCAAATGAAGATGCGGTAGCTTAAATGCACATTTGATGATGGGTTCGACGCTAACGCCTTTACTTAACCCCTTGAAGGACAAAACTTGTCAGGCGCGTTGATCACGGTCTCCGTAGACTGGATCACGTTAACCTGCAGCGGCCGGATGCTCTGGTTCATCGACAAGCGGGCGGTGGTCTCCTCGTAGGGCATCGGCTTGTACGCACTCAGTTCGAGCTTTGGCAGAAAGCTGAAACCCTCCAGCGGATACAAGAGTATTTGAGAATGTGCACGATCTGCGAGTCTATCGTCCCCGCGGCGAACGTCATGGTGCACATCACCTGGTTATTCGCCTGTGTTTGTCCGAGCGTCACCGTCTTGATATGCGTGGACAAGTTGGCAACCTTAAGTTTGGGGAGAGAGTCCTCGAGACGGTTTTATTCTTCGTGGTCGAACGAGAAGTCTCCACCAGACAGCACACCTCACAGGACTCCATGATCTGCGATTTGCCGTCAGAGGTATTGCAGTCGCGGTCGTCCTTGGTACTGTTTGTAAGACTATTCTCGAACTGCGTGAGGTCGGGCTCCCCATTCCAACCGAGGGGATTTACGATCGGCTTGCCGAGATCGGCAAAACTACTGCTGTTTGACGTCCAGCCGAAGCTGGTGCGGTCCGGGTTGTCTTCTCGTAGTTCTTCAGGTCAACATGTTCCTTGTCGTTAGGCATGCTTCGTTGATAGTCGCTCGTCCTGCTTGTCGGAAGTCCCGCGACGGTGATGTTGAAGTGGTTAATTTCCGTGCGTAATGCACTCGTGAGATCCGCGATGTGGTCGTTGACGGTGGAATGACGAGACTGCGCTACAAGCTGCACGAGGGAGAAATCCACCGCGACATTCAGGCGTTGATTGACAGTGAACGCCCGACGCTATGTCGTCTTCGGCACCTGATCGAGGTCAAGGCGTTGCCAAAACCCACGTCGAGACAGATCCACGTCTTGGTGAAGGTCCCTGATAAAGTGCCTCCGACAGCAGTACCTCAGTTGAATGGCCATCGCAGATGACTTGTGCTTAACCATTGGAGATCGAAACAATTACAAACCGGTGACTTGCTACGTTGGCTCGAGGATAATAGGTGGAGCTACGAGCATCCGGTGGCATACTCCGGGCTTTTTGCTTCTTTAGCGACCATGGCTATGGACATGCTGCCAATGGAGGCGTTATCCGAAGATCTAAGCCACCGAAACAATGAATTAGTCGACCGCGTCGCCCTCGTTCCCTTCATCTTCTTCCTCAATCGCGCTTTCACGGATATGCCTATCAACGACATGAGGAACCCCAGACCCTCCCGGTGCGGTCGCAATTGCTCCGGCACGCATCGCTCTCCATCGTTTCAGCATTGCAGAGCGAGCGGACTGCTCGATCACCCATTGCCAGTCGCGTCGAGTGACAACTCCACAGACGCGTGGTGCCCGCCTTTGCAGTAGCGGGAACTCATGAGCGAACCAACGCAGGAATTCGTCCATGGAGATGCCGCCAGATCCGTCGCTGTCCATCATGGCCACAACGTCGGCCACTTCCTCTTCATTCAACGGAACGTGCAAGCGAGTGATCAACGCAGCCGTGCGCTCTCTTGAGAGTTCGCCACTGCCAGCCTCGTCCAACAGCTCGAATAAATCGCCAACATCTTCACGCAGCGCCTCGTCACGCGGCAGACGAGCTCGCTCTTTCTCTAGCTGTCGACGGTGTTTCCACATGAGTTCTTCCTCCTTCTTGAGCTGCTCCCGACCGACTTTACTAGCCAAGTACTCCTGGAGCGACCCAAAGGCTGCCATATCCGTGCGCCATGCACCGTCGGCTGAAGTTTCAGTAGCCACCACGGACGGAGATCGATCCCGGGCTCCATACTTTTGGGAAGCAGACAGCAACTGAGCTGTGAATCGCTGAGGCCGCGTTCCTCTCGCTCGCCGTCGCTTCCGACGATACGCTCGCTGCACTTTGACAGCAGCCCGAGTCCATTTCATGAACAAGAGTCGACGACGCGCCAAATGCTGGCGGAAGGCACACTGAATCGCCACTGCAGCGTGGAATTCGCGCCGTCTTCTCTTCAGCTCGGTCCTCGCCTGCGACTGTCGAGCAAAGCACTGTAGTGTCGTTGCTGGCTCGTCAAACAGGACACGTCGCTCGCGCGCGATCTCCGACCCCAAGTGCTTCAGATAGCGCACCACAGCCGACTGGGTGAGAAGAAGATCCAGAAGAGTATACAGCGCCACGTTCGCTTCCGCCTTCGCTCCAACAGGTTTGATGCCGTCTTCAGGTCGGGGGTCCAATGCGTGCACGGCCTCATCAAAGGAGCGAAGGAGAGTTCGTGCCCGACTCAGAGCTGACCAAACCTTCTCGTCGGTAGGATCAAGTTGCAGCAACTTGCGTCCAGCCTGGAGACGGAGATATTCCTTGAGCAGGTCGGTCTGGCTTAGCGCTACAACCGTATCACGCTTCGAACTACACGCTACCAATGCCACGCGCAGCAATGCTGTGGTTGGCGTCGTCGTTGCCGAGTTTCCTTCCCTTCCCGTTCCAAAGAGAAGACTCATATCTTCCGAAGTGGAGGCGTGAGTCGTGTCTCTTGCTGTGGCTTGAGCTCCAGTGAGAAACTGGCGCATCGCCCCCCCAAAAGCTCCTTCTACTCGCTGGAAACTCTCTTGGGCTTGCTTCAAGAGCGACAAGAGCAGGAAGCCGCCACCTCCTCTTACATCCGACTGGGGCAAGCAAAACCTTCGCGCATTGAGCTCCTCGTCGCCTCGAGGGGGACTTGCCATCATCCGAGTAGCAAGACCTTCTGCGCGGCTCTTTAGTTGTCGAGTCAACTTCTCGACGGCACTCACAGCCTGGATGGACTGCTTTTCGATCGTGAAGATGACGATATCGCGGCGTCCTTGGAACTCCAAAGCTCTCGTGAGCACGTGGAGGGAAACGGTTTCGTGTCGTAGTTGCTGCGTCCGTGAAGGAGAAAGTGCTTGTAACTCAGGAGCAGCTTTCAGTAGTTGCGCCTGCTGCTTGGCGTTCTCGTCTTGTTCCTCTCGTTTCTTCTTCTTTCCATACCGGAAGAGCTTCCTCCCCCCAAAGAAAGACGTCGGCCCTTTACGTTTCGCAGGTTCCTCTTGAGTCCTCGCACTCCCAGCTACTGCAGCTGATGGCTTTGCCAAGTCCTTTGCGTCTTTTACCGGCGGAGCTGTCGCTGCTTTCTTCGTCATGAAGATGGAAAGTGGCGCGTTCGAGGCTTCAAACTGCCTCACTTTCCTCTCCAGCTTTCCACTCAGCGCTCTGCCAGGCGGGTTCTTGCTGGGCTGTTGACTGAACAAGACCATCGGTGTACTCGTCGCCAACCTTTTCAGCCCTGTAGAAGCTGCTGAAGTTGTCGATCCGTACCCCTCATCGTCGGTTGCTTCATCCTGAGCCCCCATCCTATCCGTGTTCGTGTTGCTTCCGAATCGTACGACCAATCCATCCTTGGCGTCCAAGTGCTCTTGCATTATCATAAGCAGCTCCGCGCCAAACGTCTCAAGCGCACAGGCCCGAAAGACGTGCGTATACACATCGGCAACAACTGCAGCGAAGGCGAAGAAGTACTGTCGCTGGTAATTCGTGAAGAAGGCAGAGCTGTCTCCATAGTCCCGGGGAATCATTGACCGTCGACCTGCTTTGTTCGTCCTTCGCTGCTCTTTTGCCTTCGCATCGTGGCTGAAGACGCACAAAGCGAGCTTGGCATCGCCCCCTTGGGATGCTACGGATGCATCCAGCACTGTAGCCAAACATCCGCACGTGAAAGTGCCGTGCTTTTCGACCCCTTCAGCAGGTTGGACCCGAGATCGACTCACGTCAAGCGTTCGAGGCAAGTTCGTCATGGGTAAGAGAACATGAGCTTCGGAGTGGATTTCATGCTCGATGAGAGCTCGTTCACAGCCGTTGACCGAGCAGAAATGCGTCGGAAGCGTCTTCAGCGGCCTTCGAGTGCTCAGCCGCTGCCAGGCTTCCAGTCGGAACGAGCTGGTGAAGTCTTCTCCGAGACTGACGATCTGCTGTGAATGCACGTCCACCAGGTCACGTCGTAACCCGTCTAGGATGGTGGAGTAAAAGAGTCTCAGGTCGACGTGGGCGCGCGTAGTGAGGGCTCGGAGCTGGTCGAAACTCAAGCGATGACGCGTCGATAGGATCGCTTCCTGGAGTCTTGAAGCGCTGGCTTTGAAGAACGAAACGATGTCAGACTCCACAGCTTGTTTCTTTCCAGGGACAAACGCTTCTGGCCCTAAACTGTCAGCACACAGCACGTGGTTGTCGCCCATGGCGGCAGCCAGGAAAACGCGCTGTTCTGGCTTCGTACTAAGCCCACGAACTGGCAAATTCTCTCGAGATAATTCCACAACCTCGAACTGCTGACTGTAAAGGCACTGGACGACGGTAAAAGCCCAGCTGTCAGCGGTCTCGAGGCTCATTGAGACGCCTTGCATGAAACTCCCTCTGGAAGCAGCAACATAACGCAGCTGCAGTTGAAAAGCGGCACTCTTCGTTCGGTCGGTGACTTCCCGTTGACCTAGATAGACATTGCACTGGTCTCGACTCATGGCCTGTGCCAAAGTCTCCATTGCAGCTGGTAACACGGTTGCGTACATGGCTTCAACGGCCTCTGGAGAAGGCAAACTTCCCAACGATAAGCACAATTCATCAAGCTTTCGCTGTGCTAGTCGTCGAGCCACAATTCCTTCCACGCGGATATTTACCTGCGCGATGAGAGAATTAACCAGCGGCAGGATTGACAGGAGCAAGTCTTCATCAAACATCCACGTTGCGCCTTTCACTCGACGTAGAACTAGCACAGTCGGTACGAAAGAAGCTTCGTCATCTGTAACGTCACGCGTCGAAGAGCAGTGAACCACCAAGATCTCAGGGATTCCTGTAAGCTGATGCACTGGTTGCAGCTTGATCGAAGCCGTGGCATTTTCGCCCTCATCAAGCGGATGCTCAACCTGCTGGGTTTGTTTGAACCATTTTTCAACGCTGTCCAGTACGAGAAGCTCCTCGTCAGTATTGATATCTGCTGCCTTGTCGCCGTTGCTGGGCGATCGCTTAAGCGAAGCGAGTCCTCCCTTCTTGCGCCACTTTCCAGTCTGATCGTCACGCTCAAACCGAAGAGCTTGGAGCTCAAATACAGCGAGAAGATTGCGCGAAAGGATCGTTAGTATCTCTTCAAACAACAGCTCGAACGTCGTCCGGTTGCCTCGAAACAGCGCTGGCAGTAGTTTTCTCGCGTCGTTTGCTGCCAAGGTGCGGATGTTTTCACCCAGATAATTGGCAACTTTTTCCAAGAAAACCACAACGCCATCTTCAGGAAACGAAGGCGAGAAAGCTCCACCAGCAGCTCCTGGAAACGTGTCCACTGATAATACGCCGACGAATGGGATCGGGACACACACAAACGGCCCTTCAGCTGTCTTTGTTCCCCCAAAGTACTTCAGCTTTTGTCCATGTGCACTGTCATGCTGCTGTAATTTTTCTTGCTGCTTGAAGTACTGAGCGAGTTGGGGGATCACGACTGTGCGCTGGCTCGCGAAGACGCGAAGAGATAAACTCCGAGACGTAGCGATCGTCTTGCCCTCCATTCTGCTCTTAGAGGACGCGCAGATGAAGCGGATCCGCTCACACAGCGGGTCAACCATCCCAATGTAGGCGTCCACGCCATTGAGAGCGTCCTCAATCTGCTGAATCACCAAGTGCGGCAGATACAAGGACACCGTTCCAGTTGTACTAGCCGTAGGTTTGAAGTTCTCACACGTCGTCATCACTCGGACTAACGCCTCATCGCGGAGTTGCTGGCGTCGGAGACTTGTCCTTTCTCGAGTAACAGCAAGGACCTCCGCGAAACTTTGGCCGATTTTACGCAAGAAGTCTACTATTCCCAGCTCTGGCTGCGGTTCTTGAGACTCTTTCTCGTAAGCTTCCATGTTATCAAGCGCTAACACGCCGAGAGCACCGAGAGGAACAGCGATGAAAGGCCACTTGCGGTCTTCCATCCGTTCATTGGTGAAATACCGAAGCTTCTTGAAGTACGATCCAGCATCATCTTCATTCATCGCGTCCTGACTCGTTACGACAATGGGAATCTGCTTGTCCATCGCCACGAAGCTCACTCCGTAGCCATGTTTTAGTTTCTTGCCAGCCATAACACTAGACTTGGAGGCGCTCGTGTACCGAAAGGCCCTTAGCGCTGGCTCCCACAAGCCAAAGTAGACGTTCGGAGAGGATAATATCCGTTCGATTAGTGCAATCGTCTCACGCTGTAGCTGAAGCAGACTTTCAACCTCAACTTCTTTGGCTGGGGAGAGCTTATGCTGTGTACGACCTCCATGTGTGAGTGTGATCGTACCAACCAGTTCAGTATCTTCACTGGTTAGTGCTTTCTGGCACAGATATCGGAACTGACTGAGCGCCATCATCCGCTCACGAGCCCGCTGTACCCGACTCTGCAGTGCCGCCATGTACTTCGAAGTGATGCTCGCTACCCGCTGCAGGTAAATCTGATCGCAACTTGCATGGAATTGAGGCAACGCAGAGATCGTGAGGAATATCTTGGATGTCGGTCGAGCCATCGCTTGCACGTCAGAGAACAAGAACGTTGACGTGCCAAGAAAGAGCTTGATAGCGTGTGCGATGTACTTCTCATTCGTGATGCGGTCTCCACCAGACGATGAAATCCCCCCATCGTCAGTCAATAGTCGGAAGTATTTGTTAGCAGCAATCTTCTCCAAAAGTTTCGCCTTCTCGGTTTCAATCGCTGATCTCTTTGGAGCGTTTGTAGGCGCCGATTGTTCGTCTGCCATTAACTGTTCGTACCTTTCCACTACCTTTTGATGCTCTTGTTCATCTTCACGAATAGCAGCCAGCAGTTTGATGGCGCTAGCATCGTTTCCTTCTTCACCCAAGTGCGTCACAATTGTATCCGTGCACAGCTCCTTCCATCGGAAAGCCATGGGCTTCACCACATTGAACAGCCACGAACGCGCTTGGTCTCGTTCACTCTCAGAGAAATCGTACACGAGGGTCGTTTTGCCACGTGCACCGTCGACCTCCACAATACGCACTTTCCAGGCGCCAACAACCACATCCTTTAGCGCACGACAAGCGTAGAATAGCAATTGCTGTGGTGATCGCAAGGGATTTTGACTCGAAAGTTGAATTTCGTGCAGCGCGTACGACCGTCGCTTTGCGTAGATGACACTGGCCAATAATTTACCTAGAGGGACTAGAAATTCCAGTGTTCCCGCCTCCGGGTGAGCTTCGTCTAGTCTTCCTTTCGGGACGTTTCGGAACCCATCGACACTCAACACTCCGACAGCGCAATCTTCGTGAAAAAGAGGAACGAAAATGAACGGGAACGCCTCGTTGTCCACGGTTTGAGGCTTGCTGCGCATTGCCCCAAGTCGTTGTAAACGAGGCCGAAACTCGGATGAAGTTCCCACAACAAGTGGCTGCTTGGTGTCCAAACATTTGAACGAAACCCCTTGGCCCCGATTCAATGAACAGCCCAAAACAGTCGATCCTTTCCCAGCGAAAGTGTATTGAAGCTGGTCACCACCGGCCTGAAGCTCTGCGATCTGAACGTGAACTCCAGGTAAATTGTCAGTAATGTCCTCAACCACTCCCGCGACAATGTCGTTTAGAGCGCGAAGAGCATCTCCAGAAGGATTGAGGCCGATGGACTGGAACCGCTGGGAGTTCCTGGCAACTGCTCGTTTTCTTGCCGCATGACGAGCTTCCCGGCCACGAACGCACTCGACCGCTTGCTCAGCACCGACAACAGCTTGTTGCAAGAACGCGTAGATTTCCTGAGGTGGCTCAAAATGGGCCGCGAAATCGACTTCCAGAACGTATTTCACACTCTTCGGCCTCGATGAGTCACGAAGAATGAGCGCTACCCCGTTGGGGCTGTTGATTCTGATGACCCGTGGCGAAGACGCTGGTTCCTGTTGGTTGACCTGCTTCTGTGCTTCCACCTCTTCTTCTTGGAGTCGATGGCAGAGTTGTCGGAGCTGGAAATGCTTGGCGTTCATGTTCCGGATCGGAAGAAGTTGACGGAGCTGGGGCCAAGAAACGGACTGCAGTGCTCGATCCGACCACGAAACGTGATACGTCGCCTTCTCACAGGGTCGATCGCAGTATGTCGCTGAAGGCGTCGGGTTTGTGTCTTTCACCATGACGTTGAGAATTCCTCCACGCATCAATGAAGTAGCTCCCCCATTTCTATTTTCTTTAGAAATTCGGATAGCTTCCTCGTTTTCCTTGTACAGAGCAATTCGCTTCAATCTCCGTTCGTGTCCGTCAAGGAAAGGCGCCAACCGATCATCCGGGACGGAAGTCGAAGCCACGACGTCAATCTCCCAATCATTCGGCACTGTTGAAGCCTTTTCGCCTGTCTTCTTGGAGATTTTCCACACTGCAACTCGCTCCAGATGCTCCATGGACCGCGTGATGGCGCGGATCAACACGTCGTACACGTCGTAAGCTGTACAATTGGAACTGCGTGTGACGTCCGCGATCTCCTTCATCCAATGCACTCGACGGTAGCTAGCAAGGAACTTGCCTGCCAGCTTTGAGACGCCGTCGAGAAACTCCAGCGCATCGTCGTCTTGCGTAAACGGTGGCGAGCGCTCCTGAGCGTCAGGAAGGTGCATTCGACTCCCTCGTTGAAGGGCTCGAATGATCTCAAGGAGCCTGTTCCTTGTAGCGACTTTGAAGTGTTGGAAGCTCGGCTTGTGTCGAATGTCGATCTCCGTAAGCGCAAGGAAGCGAGCGCCATCCATCTTCGCCTTCTTCAGCTCCGCTGCGGCGTCTTTCAGCTGCACCCGTAGCAGAAACGAATGCAAGGCTTCGACTGACATCGACTGAGGTAGCAACCGATGCGCCTTCCGACAAGCATCCACTGATAGAACGCCGATGGTCCTGCTTTCAGTCGCCTCACCTGCAACTAACGGGAAGCACGAGAACGGGCCTGTTGCTGTCTCTTCTGGAACAAAGTGGTGAAGTTCATTCGGTGCGAGTTCAGCGACGTCATCCACAATGATCGCTTCTCTCGCAGTCATCGCCTGCATTGTGATCCCTGCAGGTTCTTGGCGCTCATCCGACTGGTTATCAGCAGTCTGAGGCTGGTCCTGTGCAGGTTGTAGTGGACATTCCAGCGTCCTGTGCAGCATTGAGCTCTTTGTAGAGCAAGCCACAAACCGGACAACTGGAGTGGGGGAGGCAGCAGGAGGGCCTGGGAGCGCCTCGTACATGCCCAAGTAGATATCGCAGTCATTCAAGCATCCTTGGCAGATATTCACGATCTGCCGCTGTATCTGGACGAGCGTCGGGGTCTCCACGTCGCTGGAATCCAAGGCTCCACTTGGGCTTTGAACTTCTATCGGCGTCACTTTTGCTGTCACATCGAGGAAATAGTTCTCTAAGCTCTCCAGTGCACGGGTGAATGTCATTCGAGCGGTGATCGCTCGCTCAATGGCGTTGGAGTAGACCAGCTGCGTCGGTGCTGGCGGGAGCTGCGAAAACAACGTTGCCACTAAATGGGCGCTGCGACTCTGGCGGGCTTGGCGAACGAGCTGCTGCTCTTGGCGCTGGAAGTCTTCGTCCGCAGTAGAGTTCACATCGACCTTGAAGTGGTGCCGAAGGTGGTCGGGGACGAACTCGTACGTCTCGGGGGTGTCATCCTGTTCATTAACTTGCTGGTCGTTCGAGCCTTTGCTCGTCATCTCCATACAGCGCGACTCTCTATCCGACCTTGGGATCAATGTGAGAGGACGCAACGAAAGCGACCGCGCTTTCAACAGTACGAACAGACCTGGAAATCCAAAGACGACTTCTCGACAAGGATCAAATCCATCAGAAACTACGTCATATGGGTTTGTTGGTGAGATCCAAAGCGCAGTCGTACCTGTTTCCACCTCCAGTTCAAGTATGAAAGACTTCAAAGCTCCCGAAGCGAAAACTCAAATAGGCGTGGAAATCTCCCGCGTCTTCATTTGAAAGCAACTTGGCGTAT
>JAABLK010001156.1:0-10533 GCA_012295415.1 Phytophthora chlamydospora | reverse complement strand
TTTGTAATCCATGAAACGTGCTTCCCGCCTACCTACGAGAAGGAGATGTGGCGCTACTTGGCGAACTGTGCGCTCGGCCTTCAGTACGTGCACCACCGTGGGCTCGTGTACTATGATGTGTCGCCTGCAACAATGCTGTGCAGTTATTCGGAGCCCCGCGGTGTGCTGGATGGACTGGGATTGGTGCCACGAAACCGAGTGGATCGGCTCCATGTGCTTGGGAACAACGAGAGTGAGAACCAAAGCGAGGGCCAAGAGTCCTCGGTGAGCTACGACGTGTTGAGGTTCGGCATGTCCGTGTTCTTTCTCCTCATGGGGGCTCGCAACTCAAATCTCCCGACCTCTACACGCGACCAATCGTTTGATTCATGGAAGTTCAAAACCTCAACGAAACTCCCAGCTTCTCAACCAGGATTTATCAGAGATGCTGAATGGGAGATGCTTCAAGGCCTGTGCGCTGCAAAGCCTGCTGACAGAACCCCATTGGAAGACGTGGTTTTCAAAATGGATGCACTTGCCAAAGAAGGATCCCCCAAGAAAAAGGATCAGTCCCAGGAACCAGTGGACGACATATCGGACTTCTTTATCCCAAGTTATAGCGGGACGGTTGCTGATCTGTTTGCTGAGCTTTCGGAGGATTTTGAAGATGGTCTCACCGAGGTGGATCGTTATGTGTACGACCGACTATGGGACGTGTACGAGCAATTGGAGAACGCTGAGGGATCGTTGCCTCTACTCTTGGTTCTCGACTTCTGCTTCCTGCTCTGGGATTTCTTCGGAAAGGTAGATAGTTCGGCGTCGGACAGCTCCTCTGGATCCATTCAAATTGCCTCGCGTTCAATCGCTGGTCAGAGTTATAATTTCCACCACCGGATTGATCACCTTGTGCAGAGGTATCCGCAACTACATGGCGTAGGTATTATTCATCGCTGGCAGCCTACGTGGGATCAAGCTCAGAGCAAGCAACGCGATATGTTTCTGGAATCGCTGAAGAATCCGTCCACACTTCTTCAGCAAATGGGGAGCCCTGAGGACGTCGCCATGCTTCGTTTTGAGGCGCAAAACCGCTCGGGCGCATACTCGCCGGAGGTTGTGGAGGCGATGAACGTCGTTCTAAGAGAAACCGAGCGTCGTGGCATAAAGAACGCTGATGTGATTCCAAAGTGGTTCATCCCAAACCATCAAGTAGAGCTGGGGGTGCGCATCGGAGACGGTGGGTTCGCTGATGTGCACTACGGCAAATGGTTCGGAACAAAAGTGGTTGTGAAAAAGCTGAAGCCTATCGCTGTCGACGACAAGGCTCGCGACCAGTTCCGTCGCGAGGCTGATTTGTGGTTCACGCTTAATCACTCCAACTTGATCAAGCTGTACGGAGCATGTTACGAAGGCCAGCAACCGTTCTTCGTGTGTGAGCATGCAACTCGTCAGACGCTCACGGGCTACTTGAAGCCAGAAAATGGCAGACGCCGAGAGCTTTGGTTCCGGCTGCTGCAAGCTGCGCTAGGCATTGAGCACCTGCACGACCACGGCATTGTTCACGGGGACCTGAAGAACAACAACATTTTGGTGTGTGAGGGTGGAACAGCGAAGATTACAGACTTCGGGCTAAGCATCCCGAGTACCATGCCCAATACCGAAGAAACGATGACAACGGAGGCTGTACGATGGAAAGCGCCCGAGTGTTTGATGGGCGAGCCTTCCACTTTCGCGTCGGATATCTACGCGTTCGGGATGTGCATTATTGAGGCCGTGACGGGCGAGTTCCCGTGGGGTACTTCACTTCCGGACACGGCGGTGGCTCACGCGGTGAAATTCGAAAAGAAGATGCCTGAGCGCCCAGCGATACTCAAGGACAAGGAATGGGATCTGGTGGTGCGCATGTGTCGCTGGGATCCCACGAAGCGTATTGGCATTGGTGCTGTTATCAAGATCCTGGAAGATATTATCGTGTCGAACCTGATCCAGACAGGTGGGAAGATTGGTCCGACCAAGATTGACGTCAAGACCCGTGTAGCAACGAGTCAAGCGGCTTGAATCGCATGCACACCTGTGCTGCTTGGCACGTACTCGGATGAAGCGATGCAAGTCAAACTGCTACTTTGAAAAAGAAACCAAAATCAATGCTGAACATGCGAAGTTCTCCTCGCATTCTACGTCAACTTGACTGCATCTGCATGTATCGGGTATCCTCCAACTTCGCCCGTGGAGCCGTACATGTTCTCCATAACCACCATTGTCAACTCGGTACCCTGAGGATGTCGGATTGTGCGCAGCTAGGAGGTGTTCCTCTCCCTGCCTCGATAAGCGAAGAGCCGACGAAGAGGAGGCGCATGTGTCGCCATAAGCTGACGACGATGCCATCGACGAGCTAGAGGAAGCGTGGCAGCGTACAACTCTCTGTGCAGGGACCAGTGGCAGTATTCACTTGTTTCGATAGCCACGTACGAATCCTGCCCACATTGCTGGATTGTTGGATTCGTCGCCTTCAGGAAGTGCAGCCTTGACACCATGATGAGATCGCCAAATTATAAGCGCAGCATTCCATCGTGAACAACCGGAATAAGACACCGTCGAAAAGCCATCATTTCAGCTAATATCAAGTCTTCAGCGTGTATAAAATAGCTTCGAAGAACATGCTTTTTATGGAAGCGCACAACGACAATTGAGTTCCAGCGGGACTTCCTTTTGACCGCTATGCTTCAAAAATTCCAGGTCTTTCGGGCTCTTGAGAAAGTAGGCATCGCACAGCTTGTCTAAACGACGACTCAGAGCGTAGCACCCCATTACTGCCCTTGTCAGCGAAATGAGGGGTCCACTCTTTGCTTGTAGACTCGCTGTTGACATCCTAGCTTCAAGAACAAGGGAGTGGAATGCGCTCGTACAGCCTGCTTCAAGATTTCCCTTGTCGATTTGTTCATGTACCTGTTCGATACGATTCCACAAGGAGTCGTACAGCACAATCGGTGAATCGTCCTGTTGGTTGGTGTAGCCTTGCAATTGCGATAGCAGCTTTCGTGCTGTCACCGTCATTGAGACCACAGAGTCTTGATTCACCGGATGCGTCAGTGCAGCGTTGACGTCGGTCTCGTGGCCCACTTGGTTATTCGTGTTCGAGACGGTCGACATCTTTACGAATCTCTCCAACTCGTCAGCGACAGTTGAAATCTTGATCCTCTTCTTCGGATCCGAAACGCACATCCGAGTGACCAGATTCCACTGCTCGTCTGTGCAGATCGAAGGTCGAGAAGGCATTTCACCAAGAGTGGCCTTATACTTGACAACACCGTTCATGAGCATTCCCCACGGTAGACATCCGAACGAGGGTTTTCCATCCTGTACCGCTTCCACAACTCGCAGCGCTTCCACGATGCACATACCCAGAGAGTACACATCGGACTCGAACGTGGGCTTCACTCCTGTTTCCCCAGGTTTCTTGCCAACCAAGCACTCGGGGGCCACCCAATGCCACGCGCCTGAAATCGGAGCAGCAGCTTCACTATCGACTGCCAAACTCAGACCGAAATCAGTCACCTTCGCCTTCCGGTCACTTCCGACCACAACATTGTTGCCTTTCAGGTCACCGTGCACCACCTCACGCGCGTGAAGGTACTGCACGCCCAGGGCAGCCTCGTGCAGCTTCGCCCACAGCTCGTCCGGGTGTTTTCCTAAGAAGTTGACCAGTGTGCCGTGCGTGGCGTATTCACAGACGAAGAACGGTCTCCCGATGTGGCAGGCGCCGAAGAGCCGAACGACGTGCGGATGGCAGAACCCGAACCAAATGTCGGCTTCCCGGCGGAACATTTCTTGAGCCTCTGCTCGCTTGGCAATAGTCTGAGGGTCTGTCGGCGTATGATCAACCGCTGCATACAAACTGTCGTAGAAGCTTGAACTACTGGCGGTTCTGTCGGAGCCAGGCAACAGCACTTCTTTCACCACGACGTCGGAGTCCAGCCACTTGGCTCGTCGTACACTCCCAAAGCCACCAGAACCCAAAATTCCCCATTCGTCAAGGATCAACTCGTACCAGGGAATAAACCACTCCGGCGTCAGCGTGGCCGCGTTTCCCAGTCCTTCTGCCGCCAGTTTGCTCTCAATCGCTTCGTACGTCTTACTCATCGTCCGGAGTTGCTCTTCCGTGTACTTGTCCTCAGGGTTTTCCATCTCGGATCGCAGTGTCTGCAAGAGAGCAGCCTGCTCTTCCACCGACTTCAAGCTCTGCAAGAGAAGGACAGTGTCGGCGATTCCCGATACGAAAGCCGCACTTTGTTCGCGGCGCTGCTGCTGCCACGATATCTCTGTCTCTTCTTGTACTGACATGCCTAGAGCCTTCAGGAGTGCGTTAACACGCCGACCGAAGGATATCATACTCGTCGATTGGGCCCGTGTTGAGCTCAGTCTCATCGCCCCAGCTTCGTCGGGTGTCATCTTGACTGCCTGATAGAAGTCAGTGACAAGAGAGTAAAATCTGTCGAGCAGACGTTCGCTCTGCTCCGATTCTCGCAGACGGTCACAGATGTCCCGAAGTTTGTTGAATAACTCGCGGTGTTGAGCGCTGTCAGTGTCGTCCATGCACTTGACCAACTTGTGCCACCGCTCCTCTACGTCTTCTCCTTTGCATCCCTCGAAGCAGCTTGCAGACTCGGCTTCTGGCTGGGAAGTGTATGTGCTCCTTTCAATGGACAAGTGCTCAAGCTCCGAGATAATGGAATCCAAACCGGACCGTTCATGAGGGTTCTGACAGCACATCCGCCACACCAATTCACGACCGCGCCGAACGAAATTTGAATCATCACGACGGACAAAGTAAAAGTCACGACAGGGACTGTAATAGTCATGTTTGTCGTAGGGAACACCCGCGCCAGCTGCATTCCACTGCGATTTGAAGAATTTTGTGTCCTCTTCATTTTCGCCAGACCATGGCTTCTTACCAGTTTCAGCTTCAAGAATGCACATTCCAAGCGAGTAGACATCTGACTTACGTGATGGTGGATTGCCTTGAAGCACCTCAGGAGACTGCCAGCGCATTGATCGAATCACAGAATGATTCACCATACCAGTCGATCCGAGTTTCGCCATCCTGTCATTGCCAATCAAAATGTTACTGCAACGAAGATCGCCGTGAATGATCCCACGCTCATGTAGATATCCAAGTCCCAACGCCGCCTCGTACATAAGTTTCACCGTCAGAGGCTTCAGACCGCTGAATGACATCGCATACTCTGCTAGCGACCCCTGACTGGCATACTCGCAGACGAAGAAGTTCACGCTGGGGGCGGCCTGACAAACGCCGTACAGCTTCAGCACGTTAGGGTGGCGCAGCTCCTGCCATGCGCGTACCTCCTGCTCGAACGTCGAGCCCGAAGCATCTGAAATAAACAGCTTTACCACGGCATCTGCACCCAACCATTTCACACGAAAGTCACCACCGATATTTCCCTGTTCATCGAATTCGCCCAGTTCCACCTCAGACGGTGAAATTTTAATGCTGCGAAATGCATCTGAGACCAGACACTTGTGACCTGTACGCATCGTACTTTGGTGGTTGGGCTGGGCAAACGGCGTAAGTAGACGCACAATACCATTGTAACCGTAGTCAGAAGCTATTCGAATCGCTGTTTGTGCTTCGCCATTCCTTATATTGACGTCAGCGCCACCTTCTTTTACCAGAAACCGGACGGCGTGAATATGATCTCGAGCGGCGGCCCTCATCAACGCTGAAATACCGTTCTTGTCCTGGGTGTTCACATCGGCGCCACCATCATTCACCAGAACCCGCACGACGTCCAAGTGACCATCATTGGCGGCCTCAATCAGCGCTGTCGATCCATTGTTGTCTTGGATGTTCACCTCGGAATTGCCCTCATTTATCAAAACCCACACGACATCCATGTGACCAGCACGGGCGGCTTCAATCAGCGCTGCTGATCCATCGTTGTCCTGGATGTTCACCTCGGCGTTGCCCTCATTCACCAAAGCCCGCACGACATCCATGTGACCAGCACGGGCGGCTTCAATCAACGCTGTCGATCCATCGTTGTCCTGGATGTTCACCTCGGCATTGCCCTCATTCACCAGAACCCGCACAACATCCATGTGACCCCGTCGGGCGAAGGACACCAGCGCTGTTGATCCGTCCTTGCCCTGAATGTTTACGTCGGCACCACATTCTTCTACCAGATACCGAATTACGTCCAAATGACCACCTTGCGCGGCCGACATCAGCGCTGAAAAGCCATTGTTGTTCTGCATGTTCACATCGGCACCACATTTTCCAACCAAGTACCGAATTACGTCCAAATGACCACCTTGCGCGGCCGACATCAGCGCTGAAAAGCCATTGATGTTCTGCATGTTCACATCGGCACCACATTTTCCAACCAAATACCAAATTACGTCCAAATGACCACCTTGCGCGGCCAACATCACCGCCGAAAATCCGTTGTTGTTCTGACTGTTTATATCTGCAGCGCCTTCGCTCACCAAAACCTGCACGACCCCAATAGTACCGCTATAGGCGGCTAACGTCAGCGGTGTCGATCCGTTCTTGCTTGGAATGTTCACGTCGGCGCAACATTCTCCTACCAGATACCGAACGATGTCCATGAGACCACCTCGGGCGGCTAATGTCAACGCTGAAAATCCGTTCTTATCCTGGATTTTCACATTGGCACCACACTCTTCTACCAAATACCGAACGACGTCCATGCGACCACCTCGGGCAGCCAACATCAGGGCTGAAGATCCGTAATTGTTCTGGATGTTAACATCGGCGCCACATTCACTCACCAGAAACCCTACGACGTCCACGTGACGACCTGGGGTGGCCAACATCACCGCCGAAAATCCTTTTTTGTTCTGACTGTTTATATCGGCGGCGCCTTCGCTCACCAGAAACCGCACGACATCCAAGTGGCCACAACGGGCGGTCTTCATGAGCGCTGAAAAACCGTCGTTGTCCCGAATATTCACATCGATGCCGCACTTGCTCACCAGAAACCGCACAACGTCAATATGACCACGTTCAGCGGCCCCAATCAGCGCAGTCGATCCGTATTTGTCCTGGGTGTTCATATCTGCCCTGCATTCATCCACCATAAACCGCACAACGTCAATATGACCACGTTCAGCGGCCCCAATCAGCGCAGTCGATCCGTAGTTGTCCTGGGTGTTCATATCTGCCCTGCATTCATCCACCAGAAACCGCACAACGTCAATATGACCACGTTCAGCGGCCCCAATCAGCGCAGTCGATCCGTAGTTGTCCTGGGTGTCCACATCGGCGCTGCATTCATCCTCCAGAAACCGCACGTTGTCCATTCGACTGTCACGGGCGCCCGTCGCCAGAGCTGACGATCCGGAGTTGCCCCCGATACTCACGTTAGCCCCGCATTCTTCCACCGGAAAGCGAATCACCTCGAGTTGAGCTGTGCGAATGGCCTCGAAGAGCCCAACTTGCTTGCCCAGACCGCGACCTTGCCCCACCAACAGTCGTAGCTGCGCGAACGTTTTTGCCACAACGTGATCTTCGCTCTCGTCTGCCCCCTCCTCCCTTATCTGGCCCCCATCTTTGGATCCTCCAACAGAGTCTCCCATCATCGTTGTGGGGAATTTGCGCAAGATCGATGTTCTCTATTCAGAAGCCCTCGTGAATCCTGTATAAACTCATTTTTGGGATATTTTGAAATTGTCATGATAACTATTTTAATACTTAATAACTGCTCAAACCTATGTGGATGTTGACCCAACCGGCGATATTCGCGCAACATAACAATGGAGCAACACTAGAGTAACATTCCCACTTCCGATTGCCGGATGCACGTCCGTGAACATGCTCATCAGGAGCTTCGGGTTGCTTTTTGCTGCAATAGCTTTCCCGGGCAATGCACGGCATTAGTTTACGAAGATCGCTGTTACCGTAGTGATTCCCGCAGGCTTTTTGTGTACCACATACGCAAATTTTGGGCTCTTGAGAAAAGCGTAAATCTAGACTAGAAAATTGGCCTGGCCCATTAAAAATGCTGGAGTAAATCCTAGGAAGTCTCGAGTACCATTTCTTCGAAAGACGTCTTCTGCAGCGGGGCTGCTGTAGCTTGAGCGTCAGAGGAAGACACAGACTCAGAGAGTCTCTAGTGTTCGCAGTTCGAAGAACTGTCGTTGGCAAGCGTTTTCGGATGTCATCGAGAAACATTTGTGCAACGCTCACCTTCAAACACATTCATACAACATTCCATAAGTTATGGACCCTAACACAAGTTAGACCGGAGAACCTGGTGGGCGCGTGATCAGCGCCATCCAGCAGATCAAGTCGCAGGTGTCCGACAGCGTGCTGGTTGGCACCGTGCAACACAACACCGAGGTGATTGGACACGAGTCCGTGTTGGGCTGGTCGGACCTCGTGGCCAACTGTGACCTGCTCGGCGTGAACGCCCACCCGTACTACAGCCCAGGCACGACCGCCGACAGTGTCAGCCCGACACCGCCATCAAACGACGCGTCGTGCGCAGGCGTGCTGCTCACGCGTAACCCGGCTAAGCTGTACGGTGAGTTCCTGCTGAACGTGCAGGGCGAGGACGTGGTGGCGGGTATTCGCACGCCGAGCCCATTTCGGAGCTGGCGCAGAAGATGACTAGCATGTACAAGCAGCTGGTTGAGGCGGTCCACACGCTCGAGAAGGACGAACACGACACTGAGTTCACAATGCAGAACGGTGGTCGTCGGTTGTTCCTGTATGCTGCTCCCTCAACATTTACATTGTGAGTGCTCGATGGAACACGTTCTACGATGCGTGAGTTGTGGCGGTAAGATACTACTAAGTGACTACAAATGATGCTTATGATGCGTCTAGTTAAGTGCTCGACCGTGCTGCAGAATATTGTACGCATCACTTCAACACCTTCAATCACTAATTGTTACTTCAAGTAAGATCTAGCTCAATTTCACCATAACCTCTTTCGAACTGCGACTCCCCCCGGGTCCACCAACCCGGGTCCCCAATATCCGATAGCTTGCAAGCTCTGTACGAGAGGTTGCACGAGTACCTTAATTAAGACTAATTAAGGATCTATTTACCTTATCCGAAGGCAATGAACTCTAGGCTTCCAAATGTGAACTGAATGTATTGTTTGTTTATCGCGGCAGAGCCGCCTGTTGTCTGAATGTATGGGACTCACTATCTAGCATAGTAGAGCCCAGTCAAATGCATATTGGGTGGCTGTGAATCCACCTACTGATTTCTTGTTAATTGCCGAGTTGGTGTACACACACAACTGATGTATACACACGAGTTATGTGTGACACACAATATGATGTAACCCCGTTACATCTTCTCTGTGTCAGCACCCAATCAACAACTCAAAATAAGAAAATAGGCAGCCTAATGGTCTGACGGGGCCGGGGAGGGGTAGAATTTTGAGATTTTATAAATCAAAATGAAAAATGTAAGTGAATGCTGAAAATGAGGCTGCTCCGTGCTTTGAAGGACGACAAAATCGTGGCTTCCACGGTCTCTCTCGGGTGCTGGTCTTGTTCAGCTTCTGCACGTGCCGATGGACTTTCCACCCACAAACGCTTTAGGCACGGGGATCTGGCCCGTGATCTGCCTGAGCGAGTCCTGCTGTTTGCTGTCACGTGGTCCAGCCCCACGATGTAGTACTTGACGCACAGCTCCTTCAGCCATTCGGCCCGGTGTCGGTTACGCTTGTCAGATTCAGGATCGTTCTTTCGATGAGATCGGCCACACGTCGCTCTACCTCCTATTTGCGGCGGATCTCCTGAGGTCGCGCGCTCTGATCGGCTAGTCTCATGGTCATCTGCGCTTCAATCTGTTGCGCTAGAGCGCTCACGTTGTCTTCGTCCTGCTACTGGAGCTGCTCGCACAGTGTGGTGAGGCGATTCCAGCTCCGGGAAGGCTACTTGAACTTGTCGGGTCTGGGAACGTCGGTCGCTGGACTGATGAATGTCCCCTTGCTCGTTGGATTGGGTCCGGGAATAGATACTAAGATCCCAGAACGCGCAGGCCTTTATAGGTCTGAGCGTGGCGTGTGGGTCCTCGCTTGTGATCCCTTGAACTTGCGGTCCTTGAGCTAAGGCTACGCTGTGGGCCCGGACGTGAATCCGCCACACCAGCTACCTCTGATCCTTGAGTCTCCAAAGAGAACTGTCTGAGCGGAGCTTGGCTCTGGCTCGGCAGGTCTCAGTCTGCACGCGTCGATTTGAACTCGAAACGCCCCGAGTTTTCTTGATACAACACGTCACTTTCTCCACACACTCTGTCCTCTTCTTTCTCCGACCCAGGACACGGGTCGTTCCAGCCTCCTCTTCTTCTCAGCAACTCCGGCTTAGAGTCACTTCCAGCCTCTTCACTTCCTCTAGCGGTTCTGACTGAGAATCGCGTCCACGGATCTTCACTCGCTCCTCAGATCCAAGAGGGGCCAGGAGTTGTTGGCTCGGGTCTTGAGCCTGTCGTAATCCAGAGCACTCGCACTACACTCTGGGACGCCCGCGCACCACGCCTTGTTCAGGCGAAATCAATTC
>JAABLK010001155.1:0-10538 GCA_012295415.1 Phytophthora chlamydospora | reverse complement strand
GCGCGCCGAGCCGCTGGACGATCTGGCGTTCGACCCACCGCGCCGTATCCCGCGCAGCGCGCCGCTGCCCGCCGCGGCCTCGTCGCCACTTGCGTCCTTCGGGCTGCGGCCCAATGGTCTCATGCACGCGCGCACCCGACGCTTCAGCCCCAGCTTCGGTGCGCGCGTGGACGAGCTGCCACTTGAACCGGCCATGCTGGACATGTATCCGTCGAATGAAGCGGATATGCCGCCCACCACTGCGGCGCCGAGACGGCGAGAGTACGCGCAGCAAGCGCCGCTGCGGCGAATGCACCAGCAGATGCAGAGACGGCCCCAGTCGGCGGAACGCTTGGAAAGCGGCACGATGCTGAACGCCAGACGAGCCTTCCATGATCCGGACCTGCCGCGCGACCGCCGCGGAGGAGAGAGTCGAGCGGTGTACGAGGAACTAGTGTCCACCCCCACGGGACGCATCCACAGCGAGCAGAACAACGACTTCGCCCACCTGACGCCCGCCCGTCAAGATGACGAGTTGGGTAATGCAGCGGACCTGCCGCCGAGCAACAATCGGCAGCGGCCAAGCCAGCAGATGCCACGCGCGGACAAGGCCAAGCGACCACGGCTGGACGACCCCGCCACGACTGCTGCCGCTGCTGCTGCTGCTCCATCTCCGGCGGCGGAAGAGCCTGCTGCACCCTCACCGCCCAAAGCCAGCAAGGCCAAGACCGCCGCTGCGAAGAAGTCAGCTGCTAAGGCGTCGTCAGCCGGCAGTACGCCTACTGAATCCAAGGACGGAGAAACTCAGCCGAAGCGCCGTTGCGGACGCAAGAGCATGAACTACTCGTCGGAGCAGAAGCGGGAGCGCAACCGCGCGGCCGTGAAGAAGTGTCGCCAGCGCCAGGCACTAAAGCTCGAGTATCTGCAGCACAAGGCGGAGTCGCTGGCGGCGGAGAACCAGGCGCTGTCCGAGATGCTAGTAAAGAACACGGAGCTGGACGAGGAGCAGCGCACGTCGCTGACGCGCGGCATCCAGATGGACATTCTGCTCAAGATCAAGGAGATCTTCACGCAGAGTCTGCCCAAGGACTTCGTGCTGGACGCCGACTCCATCTGGGACCTGAACTCGGTGCTGGCCGTGTCGATGCCGTCGCGCTGCTACTACGGCATCGAGAGCATCAAGGACTTCTGGCGCACGTCGCTGCGCATGCGCAACAAGGGCAAGATCCGCTCGTTCTGGGCGTGGCTCTTCCGTCTGCCGCCGGGCGACCGCTTCTCGGAGTTCGAGATCACGCCCTTCTCGCCCACGTCCAACCTCTACTTCATCTCGTGGACCACCAAGTCGACGCCGCCGCTTGCTGGCTCCATGGTCATCATGTTCGGCAACGGCCACCGCGTGACGCTGCACGTCGAGTGCTTTGGCTGGCTCATCTGGCGATATCTGCTGACGAACGAGCCGTTCCCGGAGCCTCCGATGGAGTGAGCACACCTACTGCCAAGCCGAAGTGGCAGCGGACGAGAGGGGAAAAGCAGGAGATGACGGAGACATATTAGCGCGAGGGGTGTCTAGCATACGAGTGTGGAGTAATTTTTTAGCAAACTGAACGAGAATTGAACACAACCAATGGTGAAACGACCACGAGGAGAGCGAGGAGAGCTGCGAGTATTTCTGGGCGTTGATTCTTCTATCTCTGGGCGATTCCTGCAGTTTGAGCGACGTGGAAGCAGCAGCTTGAGAGGTGTGCAAACCGAGGAATGGATGGTCAGCGCTGAGGCAGACAACGAAGGGCAGCAGCGTGAGGCGGACGAGGATGCAGTCGGAAAGACGCCGGAAGCTGTACAGGTTGAGGACCCGCTTGTTGCCGAGGAGGACCCGCCCCAAGCACCAGTATCGACGGAGGCAAAGGTGTTGCCTGGTCAAGCTGCGGAATCCAAGCCCGATGAACCGGAACCTGGTGAAGTGCCGTCGTCTTCCGCAGCAAATCAAAGCGAAGAAGTTGCTTCACCTACAGCGGCAGAAGCTGCAGAACTGCCTTCAGTGCTGGCGAATCAAGGCCAAGTCGACCCCTCTGTGGCACCTGAAGAAGCATCAGAGGCGAAATCGGACCCAGAGCCTGTTGTTGTGGCACGAGCGGAACCAGAAACCGGAGAGCTCAAGGCAGTGAAGGTTGAGACACGAGATGAAGAGCAGAGTGAACTCGAGGACCCAGCATCACAACGAACTGAAGAATGTCCGCCGAATGCCGAGCCTTCATCGTCTGTAGCGCTCGTTTCGAGCTCCGAAGAAGCAACTGCCGAGCGGCAAGCTGGACTGGAAGAGCCTGCGCAAGATGAAAACTCACCGCCTGAGAACAAGGAGGAGGCTAATGCCGAGTTGACACCGCAGCAGAGCTTCGAGTCTCTAAACGCAAAGCCACCCGGATTCTTGGAGTCGTTAACAGCGAGTTTTGCTCCTGACACGAAAGCTGTGTGGGCCCAGATCTTTGGGCCTCGCTACGACGAAGGCGACGAAGACGGAGACGTTCAGGCGGACAATCCATCGGCGGCGAACTCTCCTCGAGACTCCGCCTCCTCCAGAAGCTCGTTGCAGGCAAAGCTGGATCGAGAACGGAAACTAGACGAACAGATCCAGGCGAGTCAACGTCGATACCGTGAGCGGGTTCTGCGGACTGCTGCTGCTGCTAACACGGCGTCAAGACGTAGTCAAGTCAAAGCCTCTCGTCGGCCTCCAAAGCAGACCCCAACCATGTCTCCTTTTGAACAAGCTGGCTTATCGCTAACTCAAGTTCGCTTCTGCACTGAGAAAGCGCTCGATGAGACCTGCAAATGCTTCCGACATCTTCACGCAGTGGCACTGGAAGAAGCAGAAGAGGCTGGAACCGCTCCTGTTCAAGGCGTCTTTGTCCCGCAATGGGAACTTGATCATCTACTTTGCGAGCTGTTTGAGCCTCAAGAAGTGACAGATTCGAGCTCGAGAGGGCGAAAAGGAACTCTGGCGGCCCCTCTTGGCTTCGTACAAGCCGGAAGCGAAGGCATATCGTTGAACACTCAGCTGCAAGCGAGCTGGTTCATACCGTTTGGACAACTTCCTCAACTACGAAGCTTGGTGATGAAGATCACAAAGCGACATTTGAATGAGGACAAGCTGGCGATCGTCAACCGCCATCTTCAGAGGCAAGTCACTTTGCTTCCACTCTCCTTAAAGTTACAGAGTCTGGTGATCCAGCTTTCCAACCAAAAGATGAAGGAACCGGTCGATGTGCCGCTAAGGCAGCAGCTGCGATCTGCGGAGGATGTGGCCCAAGAACTGGTGGCATGTCTGGCTGTGAATGGAGCTTCGACGTCAGGCGGCGACCCTGAAGATTTCACAAACCTCTTGCTCTTCTTGCCAGTAAGTGTGCTTTGTTTGTTTTATTTTTTATTCGCTAAGTGAAGCTCACTTTTTTATATTTTCAGGTTGAGTTGGTGAACGTTTCCAGCGTGGTTTGTGCTCAACGCCTTGTATTCTTTCGCTTCTTGATCGAAATCACCGCAGCAGAGAGGTCACGGCTCTCGTCCAAGTCTACGGAATCCCTCCCTCCTGCAGTACCCCAACAGGCCCGTGCAAAGCGGAAGTCGATCGCTAGTAAACGCGCACGCAGCTCCTCCTCGAAGATTACTCCAGCTGAGCGCACGGGGTCAGAAGACACAGTACAGGATGGCGAGAAGCCTGAGGAAAGAGATGACACTGGATCTCTTCGAGCCGCGAACGGAAGTCTGCCTAGCGCAGCGGTGGAAGAAGCACCGGAAGATGACGATTCATTTCAGCAGCCAAGCGAAGATGATCCGGTCGGTGACGAGTGCGAGAAACCTGCAAGTCAACTTCAGCAACAGCTAGAATCTGCGATAACCCACCTCCGGCGAGCACTGCCAACTATCGATTCAGAGATCGACGTCGATGTCAAGATCTACGCGTTAAACCCAGCCATTCGCGCTACATACCTGGCTGCTGTAGCGTGCCACGAAAGCGTCCTCCTTCTGGTACGAACGAATGCCGCCTATGTCGTGACTAAGGCTGTCTGGTCTCACGTGCATTTTGCCACTTTCTCTAGCTCGAGAACAATATCGACGTTGACGCTACAATGTCGGACAAACTGCGGCATTTCATCGAGGCACTGCAAGCGATCCAGCTCCAAACCAACGACCAAGTATGTGATGCACCTGTCGATAACCACTTGCGCGATCCTCCGCGATTCCCACCTCCTTATCCGGAGTCAACAGCCCCGACAGAAAGTGAAGAAGGAGAAGGGAGCACTGCTCAACCACAATTTCCTCCTCCGTACGCGATAACAACCCCATCCTACTGGGCATTCTCACCTTCCATTCCGGAGCCCAAGTCAAGCATCGCAAAGCTGGCGAAAACGTCTCCAAGCAACAAAGCCTCCGACCTCCGGTCGTACTTCATGTCGAAGGAATCACCAGGTAAGAGACGACTTGGAAAGGGACCTGTTGTTTATATTGCCAACTAACTCGAACGACGCAGGTGTTGGTGCGTACAACATCCAACAGGGTGAAAGGCTCACCTTCCAGCAAACGCCAAGTTACTCGTTCGGGTCCAAAGATGACGGGACTGGCCCCGATTCTTCGCTGCCAAAAGGCAATAGTCGATCAAGTTTCCGTCAACGCATGAAGACGTCGCTGAAATTTGTTCCTCCGCCAGAAGATGCCAGCGAATTACCATCGGATCGAGCTCATGTTGCGTCTCAATACGCCGTAAACAACGAGCTTCCAGACGACTTCCCACCGCACTACAACGACGGCGATGCAAACGAGGCCCCCGAAGAGAAATCTGAAGCTGCAGAGCAGAACGGCGAGACGGAAATGGATCGAGCACTTCGCCTACAGCAGCGCATCTTCATGGACGAGTTCGTGCAGCAGGTGGTCTCGAACCAAGGATCGCCATCGTATTTCGTGCCTCGCAACACTGAGACCGAGAGCTCTCGCCAGTCCAAATCCAAATCTAAGCCGTGCGAAGTCTCTCCTGGCATGGAGCGGCTACTGCAACGGCAGCGACGAGCCCCAAAGTCTCAAACTGCTGCTCCCTCGTTCAACCCCGTCAAACCTCGTGCGTCCAGGCGTACCACGAAGAATCCTGCTCCTGTATCTCCTCCACGTCGACAGCTCGACAACGACCAGCATCTCGCGTGGGCTGCCCGCATCAGCGAGCTGTACCAACCAACCGAGTAGCAGCAGTAGCTGTAGTACTCTTTATCCTAAAGTTTTGACGCGACCACCTCTTTGAAACTCTTCAAGCAGTTCAACTCTCGACTAGAGACGGTAGTACTCTCCTAACTAACATGAAACATGGACAGGAAGAGCTGCAGCTCCTTGGTGTCGCTCGTCTTGGGCTCGTGTCGCGTTGTCTTGTTCTTGGGCCCTTTTGCCGTCGTCAACGGCTTGGCATATGGAGTCTGCCTTCTCCTTGTCTTTGTGGACGTTTGGTGTCTGTGACGACGTTGTTTACTGCCGTTCCCAGGCTCTGAAGGCTCCTCCGCGGCGGCGTCATCGTCGCTGTCCATGAACGTCGCGATGGCCGCCAGCTGCGCATTCTGCTGGAAATTGGACGGGAGTTGGTCCATGAACAAGAGCGGCATCTCCTCTTCCTCCTCCGCTGCGGGTGCAGGGTGCTCCTGCGTGGGGGAGGTTATAGCGGAGCTCGCAGCAGAGCACTCAGAACTTGACGTGTTCATCCTGGAAAATAGTATAACTATTGTTTGTATTGCACAAATGTGTTAGTACTATTGTACATTTGTCCTCGGAATTAGAATCATATGTATTTGGTCCGATTTTACCTAAATCTGACCCCGGTCATTAGATTCTTGAAGTCTTATAAAGACGTAAATTTTGCTCGAAACTCTTCCCAAGGGGAGAATGATAATAATTACCCCTAACCTGAATACTAATATCTCGTAAAATAACGCTGTAAAAAGGGTAAAAGAAGTAGTAAATCAAGGTAGAAGGTGTGTGTCGAACACATATCTCGTTTGATTATAGGGGGGTCAAATCTCCAAAGCCTTTTGTCCCTTCACAACTGCACTAGCGTCCGAGTCCTCAGAATGAACCCATTGGCCGAACCGCTTCAACATCCATCACTCTGCATCACTCGCCAGCAAATGTGCTGCTGCAGCTCGAGACGGAAGACGGGCCTGGCAGACGACGCGATCGGCACCGGCCGTGGACAACAGGAAGTGCTCGTTCTTGGTGACGGCCCAGTTGATGACGGGCGTGGCATGGCCGTCCCCTTTCATCGTTGCATTGTTGAAGTCCTCGCTCTGGGCGGAGTCATCCACGAGACTTGGATAGCGTTTAGATTCCCACTGGGCATCGCATACGTGGACTGCAGCGAGTGGTTTCCAGTTGCCGAGCTCCCAGAAGCTCACGTCCTGCTCACGGTTTCCGTTGTTGCAGTGGACGCGAAGAACCGCTCGGTCATAAGCAAAGTCGAGGCGGACGGAGACTGCGGTTTATTACTGACCCTCGCAGTACCGTGATCTTGCGGTAACTAGCGGCGTCGTAGGTGTGGACGGTACCGTCTTGACAGCCAACAGCTTCCCGTCAAGCGAGTTCTGCATCGCCAACACAGCGTGGCCTTGTTGCTGCTCTTGCCAGCAGCTCCACTGCGTAACTACAGCGTCAAGTGTAGCTGTCAGCACTCGAACGACGCCGTCTAGAGTGCCTACAGCCAGGTGCTTGCCGTTCGAAGAGAATGCTAGTACACGGAGCTATTCACTGCCAGCTCCAGTCGTTGTGAACTCGGACGCAGACTCCCAGCGATGGAAGGCGAGCAGCGACCGAGTGGCTGCATCCCAAAGCCTCACGGTGCCGTCGTCGCCTGCGGAAGCAAACTGAGCGCGCTTGCACGGATGCACAGCGAGACCACAGAGTTGGCCGCTGGTATGATCACGGACGTACACGTGCAGCCGCCAATCTTTCTCTACAGCTTTGTGTTGTACTTTCACGAGCTCGCATACGTCACTTCCTGCTGTGGTGAAGAGCACGTGGTCATCACGCACCGCCAAGGACTGAATCTGCGTGCTTCTGAGCGAGAGCGAGCCTAGACAGCCAGCGTTGAGCTGCGCAACGTCGGCCACCACTCGAACAAGCTCGAGCTGCGCGTTCCAGACACAGATGCGGGCGTCAGCACCGGCTGAATACAGCAGCGACTGCTTCTGATCCACAGCTAGAGCTGGGATCGGTGCATCACCGTGTGCACCACGCCGAACGACCACGCAGACTCGGTCCTTCCAGACGTACAAACTCCCGTCGACCTGGCTAGAGACGACGACTCGAGTGCGGCCGGACAGGTGCGCAACCTGCAGCAGCGTAGCCTGTGGATTGCACCCTTTGTGGCTCGTCAGGAGGCCGCTTTTCAACCCTGTAGAGCGAGTTTCCTCGTCACCTCCTCGCCCTGCATTCGCTGCGCCCTGGTGCCAGAAGAGAATGTGCTGGTCTCCGCAAGTCACTAACTCGCCGTCCTCACCAAAGTTCAGCCCCCACACCCGCCGTGTAGACGCCTTACAAGTCACCAGCAACGTTGCGCGGAGTCGTCCGCCTTCGCTCTCGCCACCAGAAATGGCGTAGATAGCCAAGGTCTGATTCCATGCCAATCGAGGCGAGACGATGGCCATCCGAGCTGAACTCGAGCAGCAGGACACCGGGTCGATGCTTTGTGACCACTCGAAGGACTGTGTTGCCACTATTGGCATCCCAGAGCACGATCTCCGGTGTGTACCGAGGAGCTGCTACAAGACACTCACCAGACGCCACCAAGTCCCCCTTTGGATGAACGGCCAACGCCGAGATAACAGTGCGGCGTCCAGCTTCCGCGTTGAAGTTGAGCAGTTGAGTTTGTGTCTTGGTGTTGTAAACGACGCCGCAGGCTCCAGCGGTGTACACTATCTCCCAAGCATCGTCGGCGTAGAAGACATTCCGACTGCCTGAAGCGCCTGGAATGAGACCGTAGACGAATTCCAGGTAGCGTTCTTCAGTGAAGGGTAAAATGACGTACTGGTATTAACATAAATTGAGTTTCGACAAGAATACATAATGCAATTATATGTCATTATTTTCAACCATAGTTTCACTTGACTTTTGTATCGTGAGCACTGCCAGAGTGGCCGGCACAAACAAACTCCCGTTTGAGTGACATATTATCATCTTTCCTGCGCTGGTTTGTACTTTGAAGTATAATTCTGAGCATTCGAACAACTCGGAGAGTGCTATGTGCTCGATCTGGTTTATCAACCAGCGCTGGTTTACTTAGGTTTTGTATAACGAGAAATGCATGGGTTATCCTTTCAAAATATTTTCTATCAAAATAAATAATTACATATTAAATATGCAATATATTTTCTCCCCTTATTATGTTTTACTCTTCACTGGCGTTCTTCGTCGTTGGCACGAGATTCAAGGGCTGCTGTCCACTTGTCGTCCCTTTCTTCGAGCTCTGGACGGCGTCGAAAGTCTCTGGAGATTGGATCTTTACTGCGTTGAGCTCGGATGCATTCCTCAAAGAGCGTTCTATCCACGGGACTGAGATACCAGTGTGGATTCGCCTCCAACGCTACGGTCGACTTCAACGCGAATCGTTGGCGCAGAGGCAGCTCGTAGTCGTAGTCGGTCTTCGACACTAACACTTGTGTGCTTCCACTCGCATTTCGGGCCAGCGCCACGACAAACGCGTTGGCAATGCTAAACGCCACGCGTCGGATCAACGCACCGCGTGAGAAGCAGCCCATGTACGCTTTCGTGGCAACTGCAGGGTCGTTAGACGGCTCGGACTCGGTAGAAAACGTTGAGGCCGTCACGTCCCCACGGGTGAGCGGGTACCAGGCCAGCATCAGATGGCCGTCATCCAGCCCCACAAGGATCGTTGGTAGTGGAGAACGCCAGTTTCTTACGGTTGAAATGCCATCCGAGTCTTTTGAGATTGCAACTTCACTGTTAATGCGCGCCTAGGCCGTCGTCTTCCCGACACCGCAGCATTCTGAGAGCCCTTCGACCGGTCCAGCAAACGTTGGAGACCAAGACGCCCACGCATCATCCAGCAGCTCCCACCCGCGTGTCGTATCTTGGTTATCATCGCTCTTTTCACTTGGTGAAGGCTCTTTCTGCAGACCCCAACGAAGCAGTTGTCTGTCCTTGCTGGATGTCGCTGACTGAAGCCATTCGCCATCCAGAGAGAAGTCCAAAGCCTCGATCGGCGCGGTGTGACCGACAAACGTGTGTCGAAGCGTATACGCTGGCGGCGAAGTATCTGCTTCTGCCAATTCCCAAGAGTACACGTAGATATTGAAGTCTCGGCAGGCTAGCGCCAGCCAGTTGAGTCTTGCATTCGAGCCCGCTTGACTGCACAGCGGAGAGTATTTCAGCAGTGAACACCACTTCGGTAAAACCATCTGCCCGCTTGAGTTGCTCTCAGAATCCACACAAGCAAATTGAAGCAAGGGCTCCAACGTTGTTCCGCCCAAGATCGCCACCGTGCCAGAGGATAGAGACACTGCTAGGTGCTCCCCCGTGGCACTCCACGCCAGCGCGCGCGGTGCACTTGGCATCGCTTGCTGTTGAGACAACAAGTTTGTGTGAAGATTCCACACGTAAATGTGGCCGTCGGCACTGGCAGAGGCCCATCGCAGGTCTCGCGGGCGTAGTGCGATGTCGCTTATCTCGCTGCTCAAGTTCAAAAGAACTCGCACTTTCTCAGCTGCTTCGGGTGTTGCAGTCAGAGGTCGGACAATACCGTAAAAATTGTATTGGTGCCGACAGTTATCAATAGTAAAGATTTCAATATGATGACAAACAATAATAAATATTGCCGTAATTTTTATTGTATTTACGTATAAAAGAAGCACGCTATATCGGATTAGAGGGGGATGAATCCAAATAAGGAACAAATAAAACCGCAGTTATATGTTTGTCCACGTACATATATGTTTCTTTAATAACGATGATGCAATTTTCTTTACAATTAGGAATATAGGTTTGGCGATATATGAATTTTATATTGCTAGACTGTTCGGCCTGGGTTCAAAAGTCCGATATGATAGCGTATCATATCGAGCATTGATGACCACTCTGATGAAAAACATCTTGAGGGTAGACAGGTTCTAAGCGAACATGAACAGAAATAAATTCCAATACCCGGGATTGTGCAAAAATATTCACATGTCAAGCAACAAAATCTGCAGATAATAGAAGCCGTCAAGCTACGTTTTTGTATGGTTCTGTAAGCGAGTCTAAAACTCCATCCAAAGGCGTTTTTATCATATTTATTGTCAATATTTGTGCAATTTTATATTTTATTTGTGTCAGGCATTACCAATAATAATGTTTTAATGGAAAATATCACATTTTATTTATTTTCACTATTTAATTCCGACCTCTGGTTGCGGTTTGCTGACCCCGAGCCATTAATGATGGACTCCATGTCGACAGAAAGCACTGCACCGTTGCTCAGTACAACCGCTGCCGTCGCTGCATCATCCACAAGACGCATGCCTTGCACGTACGTGGCTTCACTC
>JAABLK010001154.1:0-10569 GCA_012295415.1 Phytophthora chlamydospora | reverse complement strand
GTGGGGCGGCACTCGGATCAGGGTCGGCCTGCGGCCATGCGAGGCGGCGAGCAGCGCGGCGCGCGCGCGCGGAGCGGAGGCGAGCGTGAGCATGGCGAGAGAGGAAGGGAGCAGTGACCCAACGCCACCGCCGAGACCTCTTCGATTCTGTGCCGAGGTGCTTTGAAGGCTTGCAGGTGCTGGTGACCCTCTCGGTGCGTGTCTATCACGGCTCTGCTGGTGGTGCGGCCAATTTGTAGGGCCACGGCGGGCTGGGTCGTACCGTGGATTTTTGAAGACAAACGGCTGCTGCACTTATATGAATTCACAGCACTATTGTATATTACAGTATATAATGTTGAAGGGAATGTTTTAGTTGACCATTTGAGCTGGATCGCAGTGCGTCGCAGCGAGTTGGAGTTGAGTAGGAGTTGAATGCATGAATGCATGAGTTCGACCACGGACAGACAGCAAGGCGCAATGGATGGCACTTGCCAAAAACACTAGTGCTAGTGCTTTCTCGAGCTCCGTACTGTACATATCGTTTTGCACGAACAAAAACAAAACACCGGCATTCACCAGTCGCAGTTGGGTGCTCAATGAAAAGCTGTAGACGAAGTTAAAGGGGACTCGGCACCCAAGTCGTGAACCTAATGGCGCCGCATTTCTTGCAAATACCAAACCAGCAAGTCCAAGTTGATGTTTCTGCTTGGTGGGCAACACGCTGGCGTTTATAAGCATCGCCGTTACGAGATAATTTATAATGGGCGCCGTTAGCGAACGAGTCGAGTTCCCGTCGGCGCAGGCAAGCAATTGAAGCTGCAGCACCGAAAAGCAGCTTGCCGGCAATTGATCCGAGCGCGTCCAAGGCTGCAGAGCCATGTCGGAAAATGTGCAAGTCGCGGTGCGGGTCCGCCCGTTCAACGAGCGAGAAAAATCGATGGAGAGCACGTCGTGCATCCGTACGTCGACGCTGTACGATATTCCCTTCCTGCGGAGACTAACAAAGTGCCTTGCAACTAGGTATGGTGAAGGAAACGCAGCAAACGATCATCAAAGATCCAGAAACCAACGTGGACAAGGTCTTCACGTTCGATTACAGGTGATCTGCACTGCAGCTTCGTCCCCAATTCGTTGGTTTGCTGACTGTGCTTTTCATGCCAACAGCTACAATAGTTTCGCTCCTCCGTCTGAGCCTGAACATGCTTCTCAGCAAACTGTGTGGGAAGATATCGGTGTCAAGGTGAGTGTGAGAGTTCGTTTTCGTTTGGGTTCTTTCGGTCGATTTACTTCGTATTATGACAAGGTGCTCGAGCACGCGTGGAATGGCTTCAACGTCAGCTTGTTCGCGTACGGACAGACAGGTACAACACTATCAAAATTGCAGTCTCGCGACAACCAATGCGCTGACGATTCTCTTCATCGCAGGAGCTGGGAAATCCTTCTCGATGGTAGGCTACGGAAGTGACAAAGGCATCATCCCCAAGGCTTCCGAGGTGATTTTTGAACGGATCGAAGGAAGCACTTCCGGGGTCACGTTCAAAGTGGAAGCGAGTATGATGGAAATCTACAATGAACGAGTCAAAGGTATGGAAACACGAATTCTTTGTCGACTTCTTTTTCGATGAGGCTAACCAAGCCACTTGCAGATCTGTTTAATCCATCGTCCGACAATTTAAAAGTCCGGGATCATCCGAGTCAAGGCCCGTACGCAGAGGGTCTCACTCGAAGCGCTGTCTCTTCGTATTCGGAAATCGACAGGGTACGTAAATCTTACAATTGTCGTTTGATAAACTCTCGCTAACTTTCGGTCGTTGTTGTACCGGATCCAGCTGATGAATGCTGGTATTCTCGCGCGAACAACAGCGTCGACGAACATGAATGCGACCAGTTCGCGGGCACACACGATCTTCCAAATTATTGTTACGCAGTCCGAGCTGAACCCGTCGACAGGCAAGCTCATGGACAAAGTGAGTCGAATTAACCTCATCGATCTGGCAGGAAGTGAGCGAGCTGCGAGCACGGGAGCGACCGGTTCTCGGTTAAAAGAAGGCGCTGCTATTAACCAGGTACGCTTTGTTTTAGCATGCGCCTCACGATGTCAGAAGTGTTTGAATAAGCTAAGCTCTCCACACACAAAGTCGTTGTCAGCCTTAGGAAACTGCATTTCTGCGCTAGCAGACCTTGCGAATGGCAAAAAGGTGCTAGTCCCGTACCGAAACTCCAAGCTCGTACGTCGTTCCAACCTTTACGTGTCGCTACTTGACGGGGAATAACGTTGTCTTCGGGATTCCTTTCAGACGCACCTTCTCAAGGACTCACTGGGTGGAAACTCGAAAACGATAATGATCGCCGCATTAAGTCCTGCAAGTGTGAATTATTCGGTACGACCCTCGTCTTGCAACCTTTAAGACAACGATCGAAGCACCTTTAACCTAGTCGTTTATCAGGAAACACTAGGAACTTTGCGCTATGCTGACAGGGCCAAGCAGATTAAGAACAAGGCAATCGTGAATGAAGATCCGAATCAAATCCTGATTCGACAGCTGAAAGAAGAGCTTGAAATGCTTCGAAAGTCCATGATGGACAACATGGACGCTCGGCCACCTTCTAGGGGGATGAACAGCAGCAGCGGTAGTGGAGAAGGTGAACTTGGTGGCTCAATAACGCCACGAGTCAACACTGCCCGGGAGCGGGAGCTGGCTGCTATTCGAGAGCAGTTGGAGGAGAACCAGCGTTTGCTCCAAGAAAGCGAGGTTTGTTATTCGGTCACATTGTTGCGTTTCATCAGGGCCCTAACGCTTGCTTGTATGTTGATAGAAAACGTGGAATGAACGACTAAAAGAGACGGAAGAGCTGGCTAGGAAGCGTGAAGAACAGCTCAAGGTGCTTGGCCTTGTTAGCAATGCAAGCGAGATCAAGGAGAAGGCCACGACTAATCCGCACCTGCTCAATCTGAATGAAGATCAGCAAATGTCCGAGAAGCTTGTCTACTTCATCAACGCCGGCGCCAACAAAGTTGGGCGCATTGACGCAGATGAAGAGCAAAACATTGTTGTCGGAGGCCTCGGTATCATGAAAGAACACTGCGTCATCACACGGCGGGAGCAGACAAACCCAGTTGAGGACGAGGAATCCGAGGGTGAAAAGGCTGAGCCACAGCCAAAGCACTACTCACTTTTCATCGTGGCTTGTCGTGGGGCGAAAGTGTTCGTGAACGCAGAGCCATTGAAAGAAGGCGAAGCGCTGCAGCTGCACCACTGCGACCGGTTGATACTAGGAAACTCGAATGTTTTTCGTGTCGTTATTCCATCCGCACGGCCAGAAAACCCGACTGCAGAGGAGCTTACGCACGAGTCTCGCTTTGACTGGCAATGTGCGATGAAAGAGCTGAACAGCAAGCAACTTCAGGCCACGCTGGAGGCTGAAGCGATCGCTGAAAAGGAGAAACGCGAAATGGACGCGCGGATGAAAAAAATGGAGGAACTCATGCAAGCAGAACAAAATCTCGCTGAGGAGAAGCTGGGCAAGCAAAGAGAAGAATGGGAGCAGCATGTGCGTGTCTTGAATGAACAAATGAAAGTCAAGGAGCTGGAAATCAAGAACCAAATGCAAACCGAAGGCGACAACGACAAGAAGAAACTCGCCGAGCAGTTGGCGCAGCAAGAGTCCAAACTGGCCGAGGAGCTGGTTAAAGCGGAGATTTTGTTTGAGAGAAAACAAAACGAGCTCGTCGAAAGGCAAAAAGAGCTCGAGATGTCGCTGCAGAAGCAGATGAGAGAAGCCAAAGTGCTTGGCTCGCAGAAAGACCGCGAGCGTATCGAACGAGCCAAGTTTGACGACCTGTTGCTGCAATCCATCCCACTAGTGAATGAAGCAAACTCGATCGCTGACGAACTCCAGAAGCAAACCCTTTTCACGCTGAGGCTCATTACGAACGGACCAACACTCGCAGCTCTCGCCGGCTCAGCTGAGACGCTTGAAGATGAAGAACTTTCAGTCAGCAATGGGATCGGAGCCGAGCTGAAGGTCGAGGTGAATTTTCAAGAGTCTGGCACCTTTCGTAGCGTCATGTGGAGCGTTGAGCAATTCCACGCGAACGTCTACGTGATGCGAGAAATGTACCAGACATTCATTGAGCACAGCCGTTTACCGTCTTACGTGGATACCTGGAAAAGCACTTACGGCGACGATTGCGACCCATTTTATGATCCTCCTCGGCCTCAGTTGATCGGCAAAAGTTTTATTTTTCTCCGGAATCTCGTGTTTGGCTGCAAGATCAACGAGAGCACAGCCATCTTCAATCTCGTGGGTGGAACTAGCGGCAGTTTGAAGTGCGAGATCACCCCGACGATCTTGTCGCATGAATGGCAGGCGTGCCAGCATCGATTAGTCGAGACTTGCCCCGAAGATGTAGCGACGCTTGTTCTCCCTACACTCTCCAGCTTCATCGGATCCAACATACGTCTTAATATTGTAGTAGAATGTCTCCGTGGGATCCCAGGAAAGCTCTGCAAAGATGCCTACGTGAGTTTCCAGTGGAGGGGCAACAGCGAGAATCAAAACGAGCATATCGAGCACAAATCCGAGCCAACATCCTCGCCGTCCATCGATCCCCAGATTGATTTCCATGTCGTGGTGGAGCAAGCCATCACGCCCGAACTGATCGTATTTCTCGAGAATTCGCCCTTGGAGTTCAACGTCTATGGAATTGTGCCGAGCAGCAACTTGAACAAAGTGGCGTCTCATGCAGTCGATCTCAAGAACACTGCGTCAACAACCGAGCTCCTGGATGGCAATGGCTCGGTGAAGTTCTACGATGCCGACAAGAATGGCCGCAACACTCTGCTCAGTAAAAAGAAGTCAATGCGGCGTCGTAAGGCGAAAAATAGGGAGGAGGAAAACTTGGACACGATCGTGCAGCAGTACCGAGAGCAACTTGCCGTTCAGGAGAAGACATTGGTGGAGAACACGTTCGAGCTTGAACATAAAACGCAGGAAGTCCTCACTCTCCAGCAGTATCTCGACTTCGAGCGAGCGCAGAATACGGACTTCCGTTGTGCACTTGAAAGCCTGGAGCGAACTAACAAATTGTTGAAGGCCAAACTCGAACAGCAAATTCTGACTACGGCAGTCACAGCTTCAAGCCCTACGAACGCGTCAACTTCGGTAGCTACGGCGGTGGCGAGTGGAGAAGCTCCTACGCTTGTTCGCAAACCTACTGGACACCGAGAGCGTCCAAAGACAGCGAGCAAAAGACGATCTCGAACGGAGACTGATCGAGTGGTCAAGGGAGTGGTCTTCGAAGGTGTCGATGACAACAGTTCTCGGCTGGAAGCGGCGATAGCAGATCCTGTGGCCGCCAAGCCTGTTGAAAGGCAGGAATCTCTTGCCCAAACTGTCAACTTTGACGGCCTATTGGGAAGTCAGCGCAGCGTGCGTGCAGATGGGTCCATGGAGACAGCCACAATGAGCCGGCTGACGACCTACCCAGCTCTTGCTGGGGAGAGCGACATCCCGTTATCCACCAATGCACCGCTAGCGGAAGGTCTTGTAGTCCCCAAACGAATAGAGAAGCCGAGGAAAAGTGAGTGCACAACCATGTAATATACTTGCAAAGTATTACCAAGCCACCACGCACTCTTCCATTTGAAGTGCGTGGCCAGCTAACTACGAGCTGGGGGGATTGCCAACTCGTTCCGATAAATATGAGGGTACTGCAACTCCCTTGCAGTGTGCGATCAATGCGGTGACGACGATCGCGAGTACTTGATGCGGCTGGAGATCCGCGCCGGGATGAACTTGCGCAGCGAGCCCCAGCTCTTGAACCTCTTCATCTGCGTCACGGACTTGCGGATGGAGCTCTCCCGTCCCACTCGAAAGTCGTGCAGTGTTCCTCTGTAGACGCTGCTGCGCGAGAGGTCCTCCACCTTGACGTCGAAGTTGGAGAAATGAGCCTGCGTGAGCTCCGTGGCCTGCTCAAGTGCGTCGCCCCATAGTCGACTGGTCTCGTAGTCCTCGCGCTCGTACAAATGCAGCTCCATCTCCTCGCCGTACGGGTCCTCCACGTGCAGCACGCCGTCCACGCCGCGCCAGGAGCTGGCCACGGCGATGTGCACTAATGGCTGGGGCTTGATACGCCTGCTGGAGCCCTGGTTGTTGCGGTACAGCAGCAGGAACTCGTTGCGCAGCACGGCGTACACCTTGGTGTACCGCTCACCGTCGACGCTGTCCTCGCGTCGGGCCCAGTACATCCAGCCCTGAATGCGGATGTCCTGAGGAAGCGGCGACGAGATGCGCGACGAGACGGTGGAGACGCTGCTGCTCAGAGAGAGGAACGAGTCTCGCGACTGGCGAAGCGCACGCGGCGATGGTGGTGCGGCGCCGGTGCAACAGAAGGTCTCCCCTCGCGGGTGCAGCTCCGCGTCCGACGCGCGCGGCGTGAACGGCAGGCCGGCGAACGTGGCGCGAGACCGACGCAGCCCCAAGCTCTCCCTGGAGCCCGCGACGAAGAACTGCTGCATCGAGTATCGGTGCTCCATGGTGAGACTGAGGTTTGCCGACTGCCTCACTCGCTGTCGGGCGCAGAACCGAGTGTGGTGTGGCACTGGGTCTCTCTACCGATGGCCCGCCAGCCATGGAGCAGTGCTACAGCAACTGGCACGTCCAGAAAGGCCGGGCGCAATACATGTGTAACTGAGGATTGTTTGGGCCTTTCAGGGGTGCCACGTTGGCCGCGCACATGCGGCTTACAGATGTCGCGCGCTTGCGCGAATGCCGGTGGAGAGTGTAATGCTGATACGCTAGGTACATGTACACGGAGGTGAACCTGGTGGGGCGGTCTCCGCCTTTGGCGAGCATTCATCAAAGTTGTCCGCTTGATGAGACTCGGCTCCGGCTTGCTTCTCTGTTCCAATGTGTGGTGGAGTCGACAAGCACCTGCTCGACTATTAGAGACGGAGCGGATGCCGGCGGACCATTACGATGTCAAGTGTCGGCAGAGTTTCCAGCTGCGCTGGCCAGATGAAGGAGCGGCGGACAAGTGGATCGCCCAGCTGCACATGGCCGCACCATGCGACTTGCACTCAAGACGCGTTCATCTAAAGGGTACTCATTCATTCCCATTCGTCCTCGTTGACTCGGCCTGTCCGTCGCGACGAGTTTTGGTGCTGCTGTAGTTGGTTCAAATCTATCTTCCTCCTGTGGCGCCCGAGAGGCTCATGCGGCTGATCTGGCCCAGGTACTCCGAGTACGAGTACGACCCGCCGCTGAAGCTGGCCCGGTCTTCTACGAGCTTCCAGAAGAAGCGGCCCTCGGCCGGGTCGCCCTCGCGCATGATCACCACGTTCTGGTGCGGCAACCGCTCGGCGCGGATCGCCGACAGGATGGCGTCCACGCGGTTGCTTGTGTCGTCGTGCGGAGCCAGAAGTCTCAGCTGAACCACCAAAAAAAGTTAAAGAGTGAGTAACCATCACCCGCCAGTCAAACTTGAGTCCACTGCTGAGCAGCCAGACAACTGCACGCTTGACTCACCTGATTGCAGTCCACGCCCTCCATGGACGGCACGCCAAAGAGGCTCTCCAGCAGCTCGGGCGGCGCCGAGCGGCCCACCCAGAGGTACAAGCTCAGCGTGTCGTCCAGCAGGAACACGCCGTCGCACTGCAGGCGCTCGATCGAGAGGTTGATCACCGGCGGGAGCACGATCGACTGGGTACTGGCCGTCTCGGTGCCTTCCGCGCCGACTTGGTCCTCGGCGACAGGAAGACCCGCCTCCGGAGGCATGTTGTGCAGCGCAAACATCCGCGGGTAGATGAACACCCGCGACAGCTCGACGGGCATATTGTTCAACTGCATAGAGCACAGCGTTAGGCATAGTTTTCCGAAAGCGCATCATGGTAAGCGGGAGGCCTGGAGCCAGGCGTACCTCATACTGCAAGAACGCGCGCTCGTCCACGTTCAGGTCGGTGCCGCCGCGCAACGTCGAGTTTTTCAAAAGGGACATCTGCAGACATTGGATCAAAACACTCCGGTGAGACTCACTGAAGAGCCACTCGCTGAGAGCATAGACGTACGATGTACAGGGGCATCAACTGCAGAGACTCGGGGAGGTGCAACTGGTAGCCAGAGGCCTGCTTGGCACCGTACGCGCCCGAGTTGCGGTAGGCGCGCACGATGTCTGCGCACTGTGTCTGCAGCCTCGATCGACCACTGTCTAAGCCCGTCTTGAGCGCAATCTCCAGCGCGTGCTTGGCCATGATGTTGCACAGAGCGTCCTGGTCAACCTGGCGGAAGAGCTCCGCGTAGACTACAATAAGGAAATAGTGGGGTAAGTACGCGCCAGTCCGTCAATTCGACTATCCAGCACAGCAACGTACGTTTGGTGACGGGAATGCAGACCGTGTGCACGCGGATACGGCGCTCGCCGCCCGAGTTCGTGTACAGTAGGCCAGCCTGCACGGAGATGGTCGAGGACGTCAACAGAGCGTCACTGTGCGTGATTTCAACAGCGAACGTCGAGTCTGCGTTGCACGTGGGGAGCGCAAGGAGATCCGGTCCACGCAAGAAGAAGTTGCCGTAGAAATTGGCGAGACGCATGCCCTTCGTGCAGCGCACGCGCATCACAGCCTCCCACGCAGTCTCACGGACGAGACAGTGCGCCAGCTCCTTGCTAAACTTCTCGCCGTCCCGCTCGGCATTGAAGCCAGGGTAGTAGTATACTTGGCCTGCCGAGTACTTCGACAGCGATCCTGTATCGATCATGACGGCATCTCGTTAGCTACATGACTCGAGCCATTGCAAGCAGCAAGCAGCTTACCCATCGAGGCGATATCAGTGTACATGGAAGAAAATAGGAACATATCAACGCTAACTTGCTGGCGGCAGAAATCGATAGCATTGGTGCGGTAGAACCTGCAGCAAAGGGAAATACCGAATGTCAGGATAAAATACTGTCATCACAATCCTCACCGTACAGCAACGTACGTATCAACAGGCTGCAGCAGCGTGTGCTCCTTGTCCGTTCCGTACAAGCGCGGGTTATCCCGGTTCCGCAGAGCGCCTTGTCCAGTAGACGGCAGCGAGTTCTGGAACACGATCATTTTACCGCCAATTGATGACTGCACGAATCAACACCAGCAGATCAACAGATGTCAGTATCATCGCTAGCAGCCGTCATGCTACTTCAAAGCAGCGCCGTACCATAAGCTTGAAGGCAACGCGGATGGCAGGTCCCAGAGCAGTCTCAGCCGAGCGCGAGTTTTGGTGAATTGCCGGTAGAGTTTCAAGCAGCATTTCAACGACCTCACGGGAGTCGCTCAGGTTCACAAGCAGCTCGTCCGGGATGGGGATGAACAGCTCATCCAGGTCGGCCACTACCATCATTTGCGGGGCCTTCAACGTCGACTGCAAGCATTCAATTCCAAGCAGAACAAGTGTCAGAGCTAACCTGCATAGAGAACAGAAAATGTGTCTGCTGCACAAACCTTTAAGTTGTAGAAGTGGATGGAGCTGTCGTACGTAAGGAAACCCACGCGCGTGCGCGGAGCGCCAGGCAAGTTGTCAAGCTGTTCCCTGATAGTGTCCACTGCAATCTGAACGGAGCCTGAGGCCACAGCCGTAGCCGAAACGTCGATCACAAACACGAAGCAAGGCGGCTGAGGAGGGCGCATCATGTACTCGGAAGGCGCAATGATCTCCACGCTGCCCGAGTTGAGCTCCGGGCGCTCGTCGCGGTCCTGGCGCAGCTGGTTGGCGCCCAAGTGGCAGAAATACGAGCTGGCAACGTCGTTGGACACGCCGCAGAGGTTGCAGCGCCAGCGACGGCCATTATCCACCCACTGCACGAACGGATTCATGTACGTACGGCAGTGGCGGCAACGCACAACGCCCGTGGGGCCGAAATTCACCACATCCAGGTCATCTCCCTCCTCGGGAGGCGCCAACGGGCGAATGATCAGTCCAAACGTAAGCTTCGACTTGTTCGCGTGCTCGAGCGAGTGCGGCAGCGAATTCACCGTCAAGCGCATGTACCGCGGGTCGCACTGCGCCGCCATCATCTCCTCCGTTATCGGGGAAGGCTGTTGAGCCTGCTGGCCCTGGAATCCCGGCTGTCCGTATCCATCTGCAATGATCAATAACAAAAGTCAGCTCCATCAACGCTCACCACCGCAACACCAGACGACGCACCGTTCATCATGTCATTTGGCTGCTGGAAGTTTCCGCTCGGCAGGCTGTTCGGGGCCTTGAGCGGCGGCTGCTGGTTCATCATGGGCTGCGGAGGCGGCTGGTTCATAACCGGAGGAGCTCCTGGGGGTGCCATGCCGCCCATAGGCGGGGGAGGTGCTCCTCCCATCGGTGGCGGTCCTCTGGCGGTCTGGCCTGCGGGTCCGTTGAGTCCCATGTTGGCGAACTGCTGCGAGAGTCCGTTCTGGCCGATGGGAGGTCCCTGGCTCATGGCTCCAGCAGGTGGAGGCGGGCCGGGCGTACGCACAGCTTGGCCCATTGGGGGCGGGCCACGCATCATCGGCGGCTGCGTGTTGGGCGCGCCACGCGGCGGGCCGTAACCTGGACCGCTGCTCATGGGGGCGGCCC
>JAABLK010001153.1:0-10571 GCA_012295415.1 Phytophthora chlamydospora | reverse complement strand
GCGTATCCGGCCACGCACACTTAATTCCGCATTGCTGCAGAATCTACCGACAAAGTGTTATCTAGAAGAGGTGCGGCTGCTTGACGGGTCGAACCTCGTGGTAGTAGCGTTGCTGCTGGACCTCGCGTTGCTGCTCGTGAGCGCGCTGTTGCCAGACGTGTCGGTTCCGGTTTTGCTGCCTGACATCGTGGAGCTGTTCATGAGCGTTTTGCGAACCCTACGTGGTGTTGTTGTTGCTTGCCCTGCTGTTTTTGGATGTTGCTATTACTGGGTGTGTTGCTGTATGAGACGATGTTGCTCTTCGAGGTGGTATTCTTGTTTGCTGGGCATGTTGCTTCGCGACGTGGTGTTGCTATGTTCGGCGCACTGGTACCCAAGTTGGTGTTCCAGTTGCCGAGCCGCTGCTACCCAAGGTGGCGTTCTTGCGACTCCGAGATTAGTTTTGAGCATGCATTCGTGTTATGGCAATTGTCTTATAGGGGCCTTGCCTTGCGGTTCATTCATACGTGGTATCGGCACCTTACGTTGGCGATACATCCGCTGAGCGCTTTGGAAATGTGGCTGCACGACAGCGGTAATGGCCAACGCAAGGTCACGAGAATGTTGTAATCGAGCAATGTCGCTGTATTTTATTCGCTCAGTGGATTAGCACTGAAAGCCGTAAGATGTGCGACCCTGGTGCTTCAGAGCGTAGATGACGTCCACCGTAGTAACAGTCTTCCGGTTTGCGTGCTCGGTGTAGACGACTGCGTCACGTACAAGGTTGCTCACAAAAACTCGAAGTACTGCTCGGATGTCTTCATAAATGAGCGCAGCCATACGCATTACACTTGCTCACCGAGCAAGACGACGGATAGATGCTCGCAAAATGCCATAAATATGGTCGCTCAAGATGTATCAGTGACCCTTGGATTCTCCTTGGCCTCTAGCGCTATCACTTTGCCTCGCCTCGGCATTATTCGTTAGCGTAGTAGGACGTGAACTCGTGATGTGCCTTTTTCGTAATGATCCCAATTTTTCATCTAAGAAAAAGCCTACGCTGTTCACCGCTGTACCTTTGTTAAAAAGACCGACCATTCTGGCTCCTATTATGCGTGGTTGGATGGCGCCCGTGTGTTCTGTTGGGCCGTTTATAAACAATCGTCACACTTCAAGTTGGAGGCTCAAAACTATTTGGTCGGGTCATGCGAGCTGCCACCGAAACAAATCATATTTCACTACACACTCGATAAATATATTGATCTGCTGTGGCACACTATTGATGTAAGATGAAATTCAATAAGAACACGACAGACGCTACTCATTTTGGGCACTTACCACAAAACAAGATGCTAGTAGCAAGGCACTCTACGCGCTTCGCTGCAATTTAAGGGTCTTGATGCGCGCCAATTTTTTTTTAGGTATCGACGGTCAGCAGCACAAGCCTCTCAATCACGCCGCTGCTGCAACTCGTGCGACTGCAGCAGTTGCTGATCATCGCGACGCTAAAACCAGAGGAATAGTTGTACCGCATCGCACTGGACGTCTTTTTGTTTTCACAGCCATTGATGCACAATGCGTGCATCGCCGTAGTATGTCGTTCACTACCAGGTGGTAGCGATTTCGGTTGTCTTGGCCCCAGCAGTGTTGCATCAATTCTTCTGCCCATACAACTCCTGTGGGATGAGCCGCTCGTTGCAGTAGAGTGGTGTAGCTAGATGAAGATGGAATGGAAGCAGCGCTTTTTTCTTCAGCTACTCCAGCGGATGCTTGGTCTGGATGCTCGGTACGGGTTGTTGTTGAAGAGCACTTACAGTCGAATTACAAACCTCCTGCTCGTACGTCCGTGTGAAATGCACATGGTTGGCAATCTTGCGGCTCAAATCCAAAGCTGTTTCCTCCATCAGACCCACGTTTCCACCCTGATGCCTCTTTGCAGCGGACTGCAAGCATGCAAACTTGCTCTTCCAACTTTTGGCATTGCCCTCCTTCCACTCCTTGGCTTTGCCAGAGTTGTAGCTCTCCTATATTTTTGCTTGCTCATCCCCATCCGTTTTCGGGTGATCCCACCGGTAGCAGTGTTTGATTCTGGGTATCAAGTCTGCATGTGTTACCATAAGCTAGAATATTCTACGGATACAGACACTGTGCCTTGCCGAAGACAGGCTTCCCAACCGCAAGTCAGCTAGGGCTCGTTTCGCCACGGCAGGTCTCGTACGTTAACCATTGCTTGGGAGATCGTCTCTCAAAGCGGCTTCATGCTAGAGTAGGCTTGGATAGAAACGATAGCACCAGGTGGGGATAGTCCCTCTGAATGCGACTCCATGTTCCACATCGTAGAAGTCAGCAACAGCGAATTGATGGTATCTCGATTTTCATCGTATATGTCGCGGAACAACTGCATGCACACATACTTGTCAGTTAATCCGTGAGCGGTAGTCCAGAAAACGATGCAATCGAACAGCAAGAGGTCATGGAGTGGCTTCAGCAACGCCGCACCGATGACGTGAAGCCGTATAAACTTGATCGCCTTGTAGGTGTGGTCCGAGATCCACAAAAGCATCATCGCCAGAGCGACTTTCTCTGACTGCAATTCCGGGTGTTTGAGTTGCTCCTGGATCCCTGTGCACGCCAATATGTCGATCAATTGGTCAATAGCTTGTATTTGCGCATGTCATACGCTTCATAACTTTAACAGTCGCAATATCGCGTCTGTTACCAGCGGCAATCGGGGCCACAAGCAGCTCACGCAACCGTTGATATGGGGTCGGCGAGGGAGAGGGCCGATTTTGCTGGGGCGATTCTGGTCCAGGACTGTTGTGCACTGTGTTGTGATTGTTACGACCGCATTTGCAGACTTGACTTCCACATTTCTGCCACTGCTGCTTGCCGGAGCAGCACTTTTCTTCAACTTTACCGCCATGGCTTAAATTACAGACTGAGCAGTCATGATCTGGTGAAGCCAGTCGATCGAATCAACGTCATGTAGCTGCCAGCCACTATCATAGGTGTAAGTCAGCAAGATAAATGCTCGGGGTCCCTCCATAAAAATGCATGCCACTAGATCTTCAACGTTGCTTGAACGGTCGCGGTTGCGTAACTTCATACAAATGATGGAACAATGAGGGGAGGGGGGCTGCCGTCTGCCCATTTGGAGTCACTGTGCTCCGGGAACACATTAAGAAGCCCGATAGATACCTATATCTATAGTATCAACGATGTAGTGGGAAATCGTCTTTATTCATGTTCCTACAATCTGGAGAGCTGTTTGGGCACTGCTGGTGACCCGTTCGTGAGCACAAGCGGTGCTGGCAATCTTCTACATTGCACTGGCCCGACTATTTAACAACGGTCCAAGTAGACGTGCCACACGTCAGGGCCCACTCTCGCGCTCGTTCACCGAGCTTGGGGATAGCAAGCGCGACGCGCTGTTGCTCAGTCTAGAGCATGGCAGACGCTATGGCCATCTTGATCACTCTGATCCAGGGCAAGAAATTTTCTCCTTCCTTGCCCTCGAAGGTCTTGATGCTCATGATGAGCGGCTTAGCTCTGGGAGCTTCGTCCAAGGACGGACGGGGGATCACCGACGCGGCGGCCTCCGTCATGTTCTGCTGAACATGCTCCAGCAGAGCGTTCTCATATTGAGAAAACGTGTCCAGGCGAGCATTCACCGCTTCGGGGCCTTGCAAAGCAAGATGAGCAACATTTCCGGCCCAACCAAGGGCATCAGCGTTTTAAGCCAGTCGGCGGTAAGTTGAAAGGTTGCTCCATCCTCACAGAGAGACAGTCGTACGACTTAGGTGTAGGATCCTCTACAAGTACTACCAAGTGCAGTGGGGCTGCCCTAGCTTTAGCGTCAGAGGATGACACAGACTCAGAGAGTCTCTAGTTTTAATTATATGCCTTACGCTCTATACGAGAGCCAGTACGAGTACCGTAAGATAACTACTTACGGACTCCAAGAGCATTAAGTACCTTAAACAAGGCAAGCGAACGCTTTGACTTCAAATGTGAACTGCAAGTATTGTTATTAGTCGCGGCAGAACCGCCTCTTGTCTAAATTTATTGGGCTCGCTATATATCTTAGTAGAACCTAGTCTAATGCATTTGCATTGGCTGGGCTATCTACTGATATCTTGTTATTTGAGGGATGGTACACACTAACGTGTGTGCACCACACTATTTGCTGTGATCAGTTACACTGATAGTCTCAATCTTAGTCGTTCTGGTTATACTCTCGGCCACGCCAGGACCCTCATTCACTGAAGTGGTCACTCGTTTCCCTGCATGGCTTGTTCCTTCTTCCGCGCAGAGCCGTTGGCCTAGATGTGACCTGGCTTCTTGCTGAAGATGCAGGTGCGATCCTCAGTTCTCTTGTTGTCCGACTTCGGTTTGAAACGACCTTTCTGGCGAAACGACTTTCTCCTTGAACGGTTTGCTACAGTCTTGGTACTGCCCAGCCGAAGTTGACCTCTTGCTTCAACCTTGATGATGCTCGCGCGCTTCTTTGACGAAGAGAGTCACTTCATACTTAATGGCTAAGTCCATTGACTTACGCAGCGTTTCAGTATTCTCGAGCTTGACGTAGCTGCGCTTGCAATGCTCGAGACCGTTTGTGTAGCACAGCACATAGTCGATTATGCTCATGACTTCCACACGGAAAATTAGAGTTGATGATTCGCCGTTGTAGATCTTAATGCCCTCCGTTTGCATGAGTCACTGTAGCTTCTCGCGCAGGACGACTTGGTAGTTCGACGCCTCGAAGGTTTTGAGCACATGATCACGGAAAATCCCACACGTGTACTCCTCACTTCTCGTCGTCGAAAATCAACGCAGGAACCTCCCCGAGGCCGGCTGCTTCATGGCTGACCAGGCGATTCCTGGCAGTCGCGTTCTTGTGTCCTCGATCAGTATACTGCTGATATGCGTTCTTGATATGGAACAGCCATTCGCGCACGGCTTCTTCTCTCTTGCCGGTGAACTTGGGCAGGTTGGTGGGCACTCGCGTGCGCTCTGCCATCACTTGATTCAGCCGATCAATCTCAGCTCGTAGCTGGGCGATGGCCGGCACGGGCTCCTTCTGGTCAGGTTTCTGGGGCCAACTAGTACTAGCAGTATATCTGAAAGCGCATGTATTTGGGGGAGGGCGGAGTGAGCCGTCCCCCGCAGTTCCGGCCGATGGAGACCACGTGGCCTCCAAACCGCCGTACGTCTGCTTTTATATTGTTTTCACTATATTGATCCTACACTATCCTATACTCACATACTATTCGCTATTTTTTCCGCCAATCCGCATCATATTATGGAGTCCTTTCTGACAGAAATTCTGACTTGTGGCCCACCTCTCAGTGGATGCGGACCGTGGTCCGCTGAGTAATTCAAAATGAGAGTTGGCCACTGTACGTGATAGTTTCCCGGGCTTCTTGCGCGCGAGGCTCGAGTCTCATTCCGCAATAACCTCTTCAGATGGGAGACGCTGTTGGAGGATCCACGAGAGATGAAGGTGAGGGGCAGAGGGTGGAGGAGGGGGCAAATAAGATCAGAGATGGCGATGAGGCAGAAGAGCTCAAGCGGCTACGACTATTGGTGCAGCAACGCAGGGGGTTAAACAAGCAAGAAGAGCTTAACGACGCGATAAACAAAGATCGACTCGAGGTAGTTCGCTTTCTAGTTGATGAATGCGGCGCAGACGTGAACAACCGGACCAACAAAGGATCAACAGCGCTGGTGTTGGCCGCCAAGGGTGGTCACATGGATGTCGTGCAGCTTCTGGTGAACGAAGGTGGCGCCGACGTGAACAACCGGACCAACAAAGGATCAACAGCGCTGATGTTGGCCGCCAAGGGTGGTCACATGGACGTTGTGGCGTTTCTGGTGAATGAAGGTGGCGCCGACGTGAATAACGAAGCCAACAACGGGTTGACAGCACTGACACATGCCGCCATGGGTGGTCACATGGATGTCGTGCAGCTTCTGGTGAACGAAGGTGGCGCAGATGTGAACATCCAGGGCAACGAGGGATTGACAGCGCTGGTGATTGCCGCCCATGGGGGTCACATGGAAGTTGTGCGGTTTCTAGTGATCGAATGTGGCGCCGAGGCGAATATTCAGGACCACAACGGGTTGACAGCACTGACTCATGCCGCCAAGGGTGGTCACATGGACGTTGTCCGGCTTCTGGTGAACGAAAGCGGCGCCGACGTGAACATCCAGGACAACGAGGGATGGACAGCACTGATACATGCCGCCAAGGGTGGTCACATGGACGTTGTGGCGTTTCTGGTGAATGAAAGCGGCGCCGACGTGAATAACCAAGCCAACAACGGGTTGACCGCACTAATAGAGGCCGCCCGTGAGGGTTACTCGGATGTCGTGCAGGTTCTAGTGAATGACGGCGGCGCCGACGCGAATATCCAGGATAACGAGGGGTGTTCAGCACTGATGCATGCCGCCCGCGGGAGTCACTCGAATGTCGTGGCGTTTCTGGTGGACGAATGCAGCTCCGACGAGAGCGACGAGTGCAACAACGAATCAACAGCGCTGAGCAGTACCGCCCGTGGGGGTCACTCGGATGTCGTGCGGCTTCTGGTGAATGAATGCGGCGCAGACGTGAACATCCAGAACAACAACGGATTGACAGCACTGATGCATGCCGCCAAGGGTGGCCACATGGACGTTGTGCGGCTTCTGGTGAACGAAGGCGGCGCTGATGTGAATATTCAGGATAAGGTGAGATCGACAGCGCTATTGGCTGCCGTCAGTGAAGGTCACATGGAAGTTGTGCAGTTTCTGATGGACGAATGCGGCGCCGACGTGAGCACCCAGAAATGTTCTCGACGGGAAGCGTTGATAAGGGCTGCCCGTGGTGGGCACATGGAAGCCGTACGGTTTCTAGTGGAAGAATGCGACGCCGACGTGAATATCCAGGACAACGACGGAGAGACAGCGCTGATGAAAGCCGTCGAAGGTGGTTATAGGGACGTCGTGCGCTTTCTGGTGAGCGAATGCGACGCCGACGTGAATATTCAGGGCGAGGGCGGAACAGCGCGATGGACAGCGCTGATAGAAGCTGCTCGTCGTGGTCACATAGACGTCGTGCGCTTTCTGGTGGACGAATGCGGCTCTGACGTGAACTTCCAGGACAAGGACGGAGAGACAGCGCTGATGAAAGCCGTCGAAGGTGGTCACATAGACGTCGTGCGCTTTCTGATGGACGAATGCAGCTCCGACGTGAACTACCAGGACAAGGACGGATTGACAGCGTTGATGTTGGCAGCCCGTAATGATCTCTTCGGCGGCATTTTCCGTTTTCTTCGCACGCCCGTCGTGCAGATTCTGGTGAAGGAAGGCGGTGCCGACGTGAACATTCAGGACAATAACGGATTGACAGGACTGATGCATGCCGCCAGGGGTGATCACGTGGACGATGTGCAGATTCTGGTGAAGGAAGGCGGTGCCGACGTGAACATTCAGGACAATAACGGAGAGACAGCGCTGGTGAAAGCCGTCGAAGGTGGCTGTAAGGACGTCGTGCGGTTTCTGGTAATCGAATGCGACGCTGATGTGAACATCCAGGACAAGGAGAGATCGACAGCGCTGATGAAAGCCGTCAAAGGTGGTCGTGGTCATATGGATGTTGTCCGGCTTCTCGTGAATGAAGGCGGCGCCAACGTGAACTTCCAGGACAACAACAGATTGACACCGCTGATGAAGGCCATTGATCGAGATCGTGTGGACATCGCTCGGCTTCTGGTGAACGAAGTTGGTGCTGATGTCAATTTAAGGAATGACGAAGAACACACTGCAATTCAAATTGCTTCTGAACACGGATACGATGATATTGTGCGTCTACTTATGCCGTTCGCCCAGCCCAACCACCAAAGTACGACGCCTGCAGATCACACATTGCTGACCTCAGATGCATCTCGTAGCATCGAATTTCCACCGTCCGAAGTGGAGTTGGGCGAATTCTATGCACAGGGAAACATCGGCGGTGAGTTTCGAGTGAAATGGTTGGGTGCAGATGCCGTCGTGAAGCTGTTTATTTCGGATGCTTCGGACTCGACGTTTGAGCAGGAGGTACGAGCGTGGCAGGAGCTGCGCCACCCCAACGTGTTGAAACTGTACGGCGTCTGCCAGGCCGCTCCCAACGTGAACTTCTTCGTGTGCGAGTATGCCAGTCAGGGATCGGTGGCAGAGTATACGATGTCGCCATCCCCATCTACCGGGAGCAGCATGAAGCCACTGATGTGGAAGTTTCTGTACGAGGCGGCATTGGGACTGGAATATCTACACGAGCGCGGGGTCATTCACGGTGATCTTCGCTGCAGTAACATTTTGATCGGCAATGACGGGGTGGCGAAGCTCTCGAATTTCGGATCCACTGATGTATCGACTAAACAGCGCTCTGTGATTCGATCGATCCGCTGGCAGGCTCCTGAGGTGCTAGAAGGCGAACCACGTTCACGTGAGTCAGATGTTTATTCCCTTGGAATGTGCATTCTTGAAGCTGCAAGTGGAAAGAAGCCATGGTGTAACGAAGATGAAAAGTACACACGAACCTGCAAACTGCACTGGAATGCAGACACGCACGCGAGTGTTCCCTACGACGACGACGATGATGATTATAATAATCCCTGTGGGGATGATTTTGTGAGTCGTAAAGATCCATATTTCGTTCGGCGCAGTCGTGAATTGGCGTGGCAGATGTGTCGTCGGAATCCTCGTGCACGGTCCGGTTTGATATCCATTGTCCGCGAGCTTGAGCATTTGTCCATTGAAGGACATCCAGACGTTCCCCAGTCGGAATCTGACTTGACAAGCTGCTTCGTGGGCGACAGGGGGGAACACGCAAAGGAGCGGTGGGAGAAGTTGCACGATTGCATGATCGATAGCGACAACGCTCAACACCACGAGTTATTCGACAGACTCAAGCACATCTGCGATCGTCTTCAACAATCGGAGCAGAGCCTAGGCCTCCTCGAAAGATTTTATTATCTTGTCATCGACCTCTACAAGACAGTCAAGATAATGCCCGAAGAAGTTTGGAAGATGCAGCTGAGTTCAACACGATGCACAACTACCAGTATGATCTCCTTCAGTTGGCGCATTGACGCACTCCTGAAGGCGCTGGGCGAGTCAGTACCAGAACAGAATGAGGAGATATCGTGGCAACAGCAGCGCCGCGAACAAAGTGCGGCGTTTGTATCAGGAATCGCCGACACTGTCCTTCTCTTGCAGAGCTTGAAGTCGGTGGAAGAGCAGGCTGCTCTGTTGAAATCACTGAGATCCGAGATGGAAAACCTTGAGGACAGGTACACGGAAGAGCAACTCCGGACGATGAAGAAGACGTACGAAGCGATTGAGAGCAAACTGGCGACGGAAGGAGTGGAAAACGCGGCGACGCTCACACCAAAGTGGTTTATCCCGTGGTGGGAGTTGATCGTCGACAAAAGGGAAGACGATTTGGGTGCTGGTGGCTATGGGAGCGTGCGACGAGCCAAGTGGCTGGACTCCGACGTCGTGGTGAAAGAAGTGCTGTTGCCTGGCTCCGACAGAACCGGCAGTAGTGACAGCTTTTATGACAGTTTTTATGCAGCGGTTGACCATACGCCGACAGACCCTCAGACTGTTGCCAAGCGAGCAGAGGCTCAAGAAATGTTCCGCCGTGAAGCCGACATTTGGTTCGGGTTCAGCCATCCGCACGTCGTTCGGCTCTTCGGTGCCTGCCATATCGGGAGACCCTTCTTCGTCTGTGAATACGCCACCCACGGCACACTGGACAGCTACTTACGCAAACACCCCGACGATCTGTGGACGAAGTTGCACGAGGCTGCCCTAGGCGTGCAGTACCTTCACGCGCGTGAGGTGGTGCACGGTGACCTGAAAGGCAACAACGTTGTGGTCGGAAGCGACCGGAAGGCGAAGGTGACTGATTTCGGCCTGAGTTTGGCAGTAGACAGTGAACTTTCTACTCCGATTTCAGGCGCGTGGCATTGGGTGGCCCCCGAGTGCTTGGTGGACAAGAAACCTGGGGAAACAGGAGTGAAGCCCACGTTCGAGTCCGATGTGTACTCTTTGGGTATGTGCATCGTGGAAGCGCTGCGAGTTGTGGAAGCGGTACAGAATGGAAAACCCTCGTCCGTGTGCCCTCCGTGGGGAATGCTCATGAACGGCGTTGTCAAGTATAAGGCCACTCTTGGTGAAATGCCTTCTCGACCTTCAATCTGCACAGACGAGCAGTGGAATCTGGTCACTCGGATGTGCGTCTTGGATCCGAAGAAGAGGATCAAGATTTCAACTGTGGCTGACATGTTGGAGAGATTCGTAAAGATGTCGACCGTCTCGAACACGAATAATCAAGTGGGCCACGAGACCGACGTCAACGCTGCACTGACGCATCCGGTGAACCAAGAATCTGTGGAATCAATGACGGCAGCAGCGCGCAAGCTGCTATCACAACTGCAAGGCAACACCAATCAGCAGAATAACTCGCCTGTTGTGTTGTACAGCTCTTTGTGGGGTCGTATCGAAGATGTGCGCGAACAGATCGACGAGGGCAATCGTGAAGCAGCTTGCAAGAGGGCACTCCA